>VUQG01000743.1:6872-17059 GCA_015106755.1 Etia nguti | reverse complement strand
CCTTTATCACCGTTCCTCTTCCCCGCTGTTTTTCTTTCCCTCCCTCTCGTTCTTTTTCCCTTCCCTTTCCCCCAGTCATGTCTGTCCCGTATGTAACAACCGAAAATAAAATAAAATAAATAAACAATAAAAACAAAGGTCAATCAAATGGACCAATACCGCAAGGCCGGGATGGTCCACTTGGTATAGTAAATCCGTTGGGCATCTTACTTGGCCTTCAGACAATAATTCTGATGGCAAAAGAACCAAACGGGACAGGCGGCAAAAAAAAAGAAAAAAAAAAAAGAAAAAAAGATGTATGCTATACAATCACTCCCCTATGGAAAAACACTTCCACACTTCAACTAAATAATCAAAAGTCCAGAATTACCATGACATTCATGCCCACGATGAGTGTATATAAACTTCTAACCACAACTGTAGGCAATAAAAGCTCTTTCCTACCTTAAGACTTTGGAAATAAAACTGTTTTTTTTTTATATTTAGGGAATAAAAGAACTTAGGTTTAGGCAACAAAACTACTACTTTACTGTTAGGGATCAAACTACTCAGGTTTAGGTAGAGAAAATATTTACTAGATTTCAAAAAAGAAATCTTTTAGTAAATGATAAGGCTTCAACTATTTCCTATGTTTTTGTTTTGGAAGTGAAGTGATGTTGTTCTTTAACCCTTTATTGACCAAGCATCATTTAGGCTGCCTGGAAAAAAAAAATGCACTCTGTTTTTTCAGATTTATAGTTAAGTGGAAACTGTAAATGTAACACAACATCAACTTTAAATATGAACTATACTAAATACGTACAATAAAGTTTTTGAGCCTAGGCCACTCAGTTTTTTAAATCTCCAGGCCTTTTTTGGGGCGTTGCCACTTCTCCACACCCGCCTCTCTGCTCCATCGTTGTTCATGCTTTCTAATGATGCACCGTAAAGTTTCGTAAAGTTCGTCTTCTCGTCTTTCAGTAACAGTTTGAAATGTCTCTCTAGCCTAAACGGTCGAGGAGTTACATTAGTGCGAAACACACATGGTAAAACATAAGCGGAGTAGACTTTTCTTTTTTCAGACAGCAGGAGCTTGTGAACAGTGTGTACTACCGTAATACACCAAATATCCCCGTAAAGCGCAGCTTCTCTTCTTTTCGAAACCGTTCACATTTTCTCTCTAGCATAAATGATGACGGCGTTACAGTTGTTTAAAGAGCATTTGTAAAGATGGGCCCATCACCAATAATGGGCTAATATTGAGAGAGAATGAATAATGATCCTCTGTTAGGTGTTCCCACATGTCAAGGTCTTTCTTTTCATTTGTGTACCATGAGAACAGAAATGTCAGAGAATTTATTGTTTGAGTTAACCTTTTGGTTCATTTGTGAGAAGGTCTGTTTTACAAGTTGATTTGCTGATATCAAAACAGATTTTAGATGTTGTCTGACATAACAACATAACCAGTCTTTTTAATTGACTTATGACTCATCTAAATCACAAGCAGCCATCACTGATAAAGGCAAAAGCAGTCCCGCAAACTAAAAAGGTGAAGTTTTAAAATAACAAGCTATACTTGCCTCTGCAATTTGGTTCACGATACTGTGAATCTCGTCATAGTTTGATTTTATTAATAATGTATACTTTTATTGATCCCCGTGGGGAAATTCCTCTCTGCATTTAACCCATTCACTCAGTGAAGCAGTGGGCTGCCATTGGGCGCCTGGGGAGCAGCGTGTAGGGACGGTACCTTGCTCAGGGGTACCGAACCCCTGATCTTCCGATCACGGGGCTAACACTTTACCTACTGAGCTATCCCTATTTCAAGTTTTAGTGCACCTGTGCCAGAGTCACCTTTACTGATGGCCTCTGACAGATGCCAATGGCTGTCCCACATCTGCATTTACCAGGTTTCTTTTTCAAATAGCTTATTTATAAAAATTTTAAAAAGTTAATTTCACGGTGGCACAAGAGTAATGATATTTGGAATTAGTTAAAGATCTACCTTATAATACTGCATCATTATGGCAGAAGAGATATTATAATATTCAGTAGGTCTGAATAGGAAATTGAATTTCCCTAACCAGTGGCAATCTGCAGCCTTAAACTCTCGTATATTTTTAGCTGTATTATCTTCCCAGCATGTGAGGAGGTTCATTTCTCATACATCTTATATAAACTTTGAAGCAGGGGGCTCAAAGTAGAAGCCATTTCAAGCCTAAAAGAAAAGCCTTTATTTCTGTTTTTTTGTGTTTGTTGCAAGACTGCTAAATCCCAGCAGAAATATGCTTTTCATTTTAAATTTATCAAGCTGCAACCTAAGCAGAGCAGTGGAAAAACACTCTGACCTTTTTTGACCTACAATTACACTGAAAAACAAGCTGTTTCCTCAAAACAGTTTCCCCCAAACTGAAGTCTTGTTTCTCAGCGCTGTATCCTGTTGGTATTCTGAAGCTGCAGAAATTGTTATTATTCCTCCTGTTTTCTAAAATATCAATGATTGTGTAGTTTCACTGAAGTGCCATTGAAGTAACTAGTACATGTGTCATTAGAATCTGTTTTGTGCACTAAAACAATTCACTCAGGTAATTAGAAGAGTTTTGAATGCCATTGAACGGTGGATCACACTGTATTCAAAGGTCCAAAGAGGTTTTTATAATTTTTTTTATTGACATTACTCACCAACATATCTTATTCTGAGGATTATCTTTTATAAATGTAATTAAATCTAATCGGCAGGTTAGTGTGCATTACTGTTGAATAAGTTCATTTTTTTTGTTCGTTTGTTTGCTGCAGCCTGGTGTGGTGATGGCACACACATACAGAAAAGTGACATCCCACAGTCCACTTAAACCCTCAACACACCCTTTGTTCTTCTTATTCCTGTGACATGTTCATGATACAGGTGTAAAAAGAGTTGTGGTTAAAGCTAGTGTTAAAGTACGTGATGTACAAAAACACGAGTGATCAAAATTTAACCACAAATTTGACATTATTTCACAATAATGTTATTTTATTGAATATTGTCTATTTAATTCATTGAAACTGTTAAATTATAGTTTTATGCTGTAAATACTTATCTAAAAGTATATAACGACTACTAATATTACAAACAATAATTACTATCATTTTACATAGGGTATATTTTATAGTAATTGTGCATATTTTTAAATTGTTGATCAAAAATGGTAAAATTTCATAAAAGTGATAATAGAAATTGATATTTTATATGGCTTATTCTTAAGGTATTCATACATTTAATGCATCTGCACAATAAATATTAGATCCCTGTGAAATTACAAGCTTACATCATTAAAATTAATCAATATCACTTAACGTCATTTTACAGCTAACTAGTTCCAGGTTCACTGGAGGGTGTGGACGCAAGAGCAGAACTCAGTAAATTCACAATTCAATGTACTTATTTACAGGAGCCACCAGTAGTGCTATATACATGGTGCGAAGGGAAAATGGGGCTCCAGAGATCCAGGGGAAAGGCATCGAAACATCAGCTACCTTTCAACTCACTCTCCTTTCACACAACTCAGGCAGGCTCACCACACATCAGGGAGGGAATCCAGGGAAGGTCTGTACAGAAGGAAACACATGGTAAGTATCTTCAAGGCAAAATAGGAGCAGAACATAAACACAAGCAGAAAGCACAGGGCTTTACTAACTAGGTAATTCAACGATCCAGCGATGAACGTCAGCCACCCACCGCCTTAAGCAGTGGTTGCTGATAAGATCATCAGAGACAGGTGGGTGATTTCCATGTATGTACCGCCAAGGGCAGGAACCCGGAATGAGTCCCGCCCAGAAGCACAGACAACAACAAATGGTCACAGATAGGAGAGATGAGTGAAAGAAACTGAAGTAGAGAGACAGAAAGAAAACAAAAGCTGCTACGTCTTGTTATGTAACACTAAAAAATCAGAATATTTTAAAAATATACTATTTTTGTTGACATAAAAATATGTAACTAAAAATACTTTTGAATGTTTGTATTATGACAAATATTTGGTTACTAAAAAAGTGACTATAGGTGCTGTGGTGCTGTATCAACAGCAGTTAACTTTTGAAGAGATAATTGAAGATTCAGGGACACTTACAAAGAGACAGTGTGTCATTTTTGACATTTTGGAAGAAAATATTAGCTAGCCAGCAAAAAAGGAAAAATCTGTGGGAGGAAAATCTTAATAGGGTCTTTACCTTACACTATAAAAGTCACCTTGAGGTGACTGTTGTTGTGTTTTGGCACTGTATACATAAAACTAAGTGAAAATGAATTGAAAATGGGCCATTTAAAGTTTGAACCAGGACAAAGAATGATGGACAGACCTTATAAGGCCAACCAGTATTAATGTTTACTTTCAGATAATCACAGTGGAGGTGGAAAAATTCAGAAATTGTTGTTGTAAAAATAAAAATACCTAATTTTGAGGAAGAACAAGGACCAATCACAATCAACATCAGGCATCTCCAAGGCAAGTATACAAAACTCAAGCTCAGTAGCATTAGCCTGATAATAAAAGACATACTGTTTATTCCAACTTGGCACTAAATCTCTGTGATCAATCACACTGCATAGTGTTAGTTATCTGCAGTAAGTGTTAGCTATTAAGTTTTAGGACAAAGCTTTTCTCTCATGATGATGACCATCGTCATGGAGAGAAAGTAGTCAGTGGTATAATTGGCCACTTTTGACTACTTTTGATTTTACCTGTGGTACCCCTCAGGCTCCTAGTAGATGCACCTATGGTATCAGTTTCAAAATTCTACATTGTTCTCATGTTAACGCATTCATTAGACTTTCAGAAAACTTGACCTTGAGGTTGAGATCACTGAGATTTGAACCAAGATTTAGTACTTACACCTGTAGTATCAATTTAAAACTCCTACTTTGCTTTGTTCTTATATCACATTCACAAACTTGGGTGTCCATGTCGCCCGCTCGCCCACCCGTCTAGCTGTACCTCATCCATCTTTTATGGCTGAGGGGTAAAAATGGTTTACCTTGCCTAGTTTGGTGTCACAGACAACCATCTGTGACATTCAGTATTGGCTTCATTGTTTGACACACACACACACACACACAAAAATCTACACTATGCACTAACAAAACTTGCATGTTACTCTGCCATAAACTGTTGTTTTAATAGAGATCAAATAAATGAAAACAGCCTGTGAAAAATATTCCTTCGTTACAAAGAGTTGGAATTTTTAAAGAAGGAACATTTAAGGCCAGATTTACTAATGTCTAATACAAAAACACTGGATTTATGACAGAGGCACAGTGTCAGTTTTGTGACTAAAAGTATTTTTGCAGTATGGCATATGGATTCTTCAGAGTTTTCACTTCCAGGAGAAAAATATTTAATGAGTCACACATATTACAAAGTTTTCAGGAGGGGAAGATGTTTTCAGAACAAGTGTGTAATCTGTCGATGCTCAAAGTTGGTATTGCACTTTGGTTATAAAACTCTTCACTCCGCACTCATGGTCCTGAATAATACTGTTTTCATGAAACATAGCAGATATGAATTGAAATGCGCTTATTTTTCTCGGCACTGTGCACACAGCCAGTGATTTCTCTCTGTTGAATCTGAAATTAATGGTGTTACTTTGTTAGATTAATGTTTGAATGATGCAATGTACTGTTAAACGTAATATTATAAAGTCTAATATTATAAAGTTTTTCCTACACTGCACTGCTACATGTGATATTAGGGATTTCCCACCTGCCAACTCTCACTCTCAACCCTCTTTATGTGTTCCTGTTTTATGAAGGTAGTCAGATGACACAGAGGCGGTGAGTGGTCAGTAAGACTAGAAAAAACATGAGAGAGAGCAGTGAAGCTGGTAGGCAGTTAGCTTTCTTGGTGACATGGCCCATTAAAGGAAACTGGTAAAGTAAGTTCATTTAAACTATATTATTATTATTATTATTATTATTATTATTATTATTATTATTACAAAAGGCAACAACATGACAGACATTATATCCTATAGGAAATACACCAACTCAGGATTAAATGTTTTATTTTTCAAATGTTATGTTCCATTTCCTATCAGACTAATTAAAATGATTGAATGTGTGGTAACTGCAAAACCCTTTTTCACAAAATTCACTTTTTTCTTCAGAAAAAAGAATCTTGTTTTTAAGTCTCTTATCTCTTTTTTCCCCCTTTAGCATGCATCTTGGCTCACAGACTGTCAGGTACAAGAGGTAAATTACTTCTAGCCCCCGGCAGGGTTTTAAGTTACATTTTTATATTAGACTATTTTTCCTGTTACTGTTTATCATTATAAGCACTCGTCTGTATAACAATCTAATTAGCCGGCAGACCAGAATATTTTATCTTTCCTCATTGTTCTGTTCTGTCTGTTTCTTGTGCAATAAACATATTCGTTTTCTCTGCCAGTTTTTAGACTGTCAGATTTGGATCAATTAATCACAACACAATGATAAGCAAAAGGAATAAATATAGGCACATATAATTACAAGATTATCTTTAATGACAATGCTGTTGGTTTGGTAAAAACTAAAAGGTAGGTATCTTATTTATGCTAATATAGTTCTATACTGGCAGTGTTTTCTTATACGTTTATAATATAATTCCTCTTAGCCTGCAATAATAAGCTTTATCAGCAAAAATCAATAATAATTTAATGTACTAAGTTTGGAAGTGTTTTGATGAATTGCCACACCAAAAGCCAAACATTACAGATTAACTGTGTTAAGTGTACTTACAACTAAATTATTTTAATTGATGGTTTAATTGTATAAAGCAGGTGTGTTCATGTGTGAATCTCTGAGAAACTGCTCAAACAACAGCTGATTTAAGAAACACCACGCACAGCCAATTACAATTTCATTCTGTTGCCCTGTTTGTGCAGTCAATCACATTATCTGTGCAGACTCTGAGACAATAAGCTGCTTCACAGCAGTAAAGGCCAGCTAGCTGGAGATCCAACTGTGCTACCGTCATCACGAACCGACATTGCTTCAGAGGAGGATTAAACTACTGAGAGATGAGGCTTACTGGTAGATACAAGGGAATAAAATGTGTCATGAGCTCAATAACGCACTGTTCACTAAATAAGGCTATTGTCTGCTTTAAGTGATTATCTTATAAAATAAATACTAAATTATCTAAGAGGCCATGGCCAGGCTTGATCTAGAGAGAGGGGTTCTCTCCTAAATCAAATCTGAGAGATTTCCACATTTTGCTTGGAATGGTCAGATTTGAGAAACTTTTTGTCCTGCCAGTAAAGAATGCAGGACAAAAAAGGCTGACAGTGTCAGTTTATTGACTTATTGGTATCACTGCACCATTGTTCCAGTGCCAAAAGCTCTGACTATAATTACAATTTCTATAAGGTTTAATATAAATGTACGTGGACTGTCCGTTCCTGTTTAAGACACTTTTACTCATATTCTGTTACCGGTATTAAATGGTATGAGAACAAGTGAAGACCGAATATAAAATCATAATTCAAACCTAAGTGGGTATATTTGCACATTTTCACATTGTCAACAGGAGATTAGATTAATAGTTTTATATTAACCCTTGTACAAAATATAATTACTTTTTGGAAGATTTTGGGAAAAACAAGGAACAATTCCCTTAAAATCTACATTTCTTATTGATAGTCCTGGTGGAAAAACAACAAAACAGACAGTCTCAAAAAATGAACCCTCTTATGTATACATACTGCATTCTGAGGAGTCTTTCAGAAGTTCTGACACTATTTCCAGAGAACTGATTGGTTATACATGGTGGTTTTTACCTCTTGTCTCAAACATAACCTGCTCTGGAGCACGCTATGCATGCGTCTCACAGTAAGTTACTATAGAGATGCAACCCAGTAAGAAGTGAACAAACTTCATACCTTTGAAAACCCAGGGTTACCTTGCTAAGCCTTCTTTATACAACCAGTCTTTGGATGCTTGCCATAGTCTTTGTTATTGTGGTGGTTTGCTATTGTAATTCTCAGTTTTGGGTACTGTTGTTCTGTTCCACTGTGTTTTGCTTTTCCATGTCTTTCCTCTGGTCTCTGTTGCCTGAGTTTGGTCTCGATCCCCTTTCAGGTTACATCGTCTTTTATTTTTGAAGGTTAGTTTCTCACTGATTTGTAGTATTTTAGTTTTCCTTAGTAGTTGGTGTTTATCCCCTCAGCCTTTGCTTGTCTGTTTTGCTTGCTCTCATTTCAGAATATTTGCTGTTGCTTCTTCCTGCTTTGGAGTTTTGCATATACGGTGGCTTTTGGACTAATCACAGTGGAGCACATTTGGCACTCACTTTGACCTGAAGAAGTTTCTGAAGACTTATAAAATGTATTTTATTTTTCTAAATTACTGTAAAAATATCTGTTAATTTGTAGCTTTCACAGAACCTCACAGAGAATGTCACAAAGAAAATTTAATTTCCTCCGAAAAAGATTTTTATAAAACTAAAGGAAATATGTTGTGCTTACCTAAACGTGGTATTTATACTGAGTGGGTCTTCCTTGACCTGTGGGAACCATTCTTGCAGGACAGACATTTCTGTCTTTAAGCTTGAAGCTTAAACATTAATAACACTTAAGCACCATCAGCCAGATAAGTAGTCTCTGTCAGGAGCAACCTTTCCTAAGACCATGAAGGTATGTAAATGTGAGAGAAATCACTTGACTGGTGGAACAACATCAGTTACACATTTCTGTTGTTTTAGGAAGGCATATTTTTATATTATTTTTACCTGGAACAGGAAAACATTCTGTTTGCTTTCAGTTAGAGTTTAATATGAGAAAAGAGTTTAAAATGAGTCATAAAATTATTATAGGAGGTCTGTGTAACTGTATTGTTGACTGAAACATGTTTTCCTCAGCTGCCTGTCTGACCATACCTCATATGAGACAAACATTTGAGACAAAAAGTTAGCTTTTGCTAATGCTCCAATCACCCGGATAAGCAGAAAAAAAATTGGACAGATGGAAACATTTTGATTTAAATGCATTTGCCAGAAATTTCCCAGCTTTGGGACTTAACAAGGTAACCTAATATGAATGAGGTTCACAAATGAATGACAAATGGACTGATTCTCATAAAGAACTTTTCTACTCTCCCAGAGCACTACAATATATACAACATGAATCATTCAACCATTTATACCAGCCCTTTTTCCCTATGCTTCATATCTAACATTCACACTCTTGAGGGTAGTATCTTGCCCAAGGATATTTGGGATATTTGAACCACCAAGCATCCGATCAGTAGATGACTCACTCTGCCTCCTGAGCTACAGCCACCAACCTTAAATTACAGATCAAGGAAGACTCTTCCATAGCATAACAATTGGTTTTGGAACAATAATACTGCATCACGTCTGTGTGATATAGACAAAGATTTATACCCCAACTTATTTTCTCTTTCTCTTTCTCTTACACACACACACACACACACACACACACACACACACACACACACACACACACAGCTTTCAACGGCTATGATTTATCATGAACTGAAACTAATTTGTTTGTTTACACATAAGGAAAATGTTTGGTACAATAGTAGCTGTCTGTCCATACTTCCATAGTTTAATGAGGCAAGCTTCATATTCTGTCAGCACATATTCAACATTCCACTCTCCTGGGCTCTTTTTTTATAATCAACACACCCACTCACTCACTGAAGAATAATTCCATAACTGTCTTCAAAACCCTTCTTTCTGTCTCTCATGTTGGGTTAAACTCACAGCTTTGTATTTTCACTCTCTAAGGTGACATGGCCTTTGTTGTTGTATTTAGTCATTGACAGCCATTCTAAGCCTGACATAGTATATTTTTGGCCGATATGCCAGTATGATTTTCTTCCAAAGCCTCTGGGGTTGGTAAATCCCTCGGCATCGAGGGATCCTTGGTATTGACGGCTCTGCACAAACACATCTCCATTCATTTTGGCCCCTCGTGGAACAGAACAATCAAGTGGGGTTAGAAAGTCATGCGGTACATTACAGTGATGGATTCCTGAAAGCCCAATAAAGACCCTTTTTATCAATGTCAGTTTCAATTGATTACTTTTAATGAGTGCAAATAAATAATGCAAGACCATTCACGCACACTCACACACACAAACACACACACACACACACACACACACACACACACACACACTGACAGGTAACAGAAACTTTCGTAAAGTTTATTGCCCTTCAATTACCTTG
>VUQG01000739.1:25298-61471 GCA_015106755.1 Etia nguti | reverse complement strand
TTAATTTCCCCCCCCCCCCCCCACACACACACACACACACACATCTAGCTCCTGTGTCTTGTATGTATTGACAGCATGTGGAAAAGGAATTGCCAAGTTTATCAAGATATCTTGCAGGATAATGTGGTTGGCTGTGTGCCAGCTAAAGCTCAATATAAGCTAGAAGAAACCGCAGGACAATGAAGCTAAAAATTACTTTGGATCCAGAGCTACCAGTTGAGATTACTGCTGTGCAATCAGGTGATGTGCAATCTGTTGGAAAATTCTGGGGATCTGTAATGGTTGTGATTAGAATTATTTTTGTCTGTAACTCTCACTTAATCACCAATTTAATGCAAACAGCAAGGGTATTCCAAATTGTCATACACGTCTTTTTGTGTACTTGGTATTCTTTGAATGAAACAGTCTGCCTTTGTTCTGCAGACCTCTCTGCCATCCATCTCCAGCTGTCCCTCCATCACAGCTGCCTCAGCCTCTGAATCAGTCCAGTTCTCAGTAAGTTGCCTACATATCTGTTATTACTGTACACCTGTCAAGCCTGCTCGCCTCTGTTGGATGTGGAATAAGTAAGTCCATTAATGCCACAGTGACAGTTGCCCTCATTTTCTGCCACCCTTCAGCCGGTCCACATAAACTTGTATTCCTGACTGTAAACAGGACTTTTCTGCATGCAAAAACTTTCCCATGAACAGAATTGTAATAAAATGATTTCTTAACCAGTTTTGTTAATTTTAGGGTCATTTTCTCAACTGGAATATATGTTTGTTACTCATAGATGAAACTACATAAATGTGGTTGTACACAGTCTGTAATATCAAGACAAAAAATGAGAACAAAAGGTAAGAACAAAAAAATCACATCATTTAAATTGTTATAGGGAGATAAAATACTAACATAACTACATTAAGTGATTTCTTTGTTTATCTTTAATTTGTGTTCTGTAAAATATTTGAACAGACAGAAGTGGCGACCTGTCCTGCTGTTACAATGCAAAACCACAAGATGGAGACAAACAACAAATAAACAGTAAAAGGAGCAAAACCCTAAATTGACCTGCTCCTCTTTCAGCACAGGACCCACAGACACATATCGGTAGCCACAACTTAATCACCTGGATATGCTGATCTACTTTTATATAGAAAAATACAGAGTTAGGACTTATTTTGATACAGTTTAATGTCCTTACTGTTATGTAAGTGTCTTTTAAAAAAGCCCATAATTGCTTTACTGCGTTTGCGTTTGTATTTTACTGTTTTATTCACTTCATTGAAGTTACTACTTTAACTTTGATGAAGTTAAAGTAGTGATTTCCATTTGTCTTTTTGTCTGTTTTGGACATGAAAACTGCGACTTTTTAAACTGTATCATACATGCGAGGTTTTGTAGACAGTCCTGCTTGCTCACAGCTGTCCTGTGTAAGCAGTTTGACATGGATCATGTTAGTAATTTGTCAAATTTATGTGGAAATTCTGCATAATGAGGCTCCATACCGAGTGACAGTTGTGCCCCTCAAACTCTAGAGATGGATTAAAATGTCCTAACATGAAATGCAGCATCATCCCAGCATTTGATGCAATCTTAGTTCCTTTGAACAAACTGGTCAGGTGACTGGCTGAAATTAATGCAAGTGAAACAGTGCGCAGTGTACGACCCTGGTGTCATAGAGCAGGCGTTCCTGCGCAGCCTGGATCACACTGTGCTGTCGGATTGTAGTTGTAACAGCTGATTCGATCCTCCTGCTCCGGGAGCCCGTCGCTGCCTGGCTATTTATGGCAGATGCCCCTCAATTGAGGCCGCTCTCTTCAGCCCATACATGGTTGCTGTGGGATAAGGTTACTGCAACAATTTTGGCCTGCACTCCCTAAACTCTTTGGAAGTAGCGCGGTGTCGCCTCTGACCCTCAGTTTAAACTCTATTAGACCGGCGATGCAAACCTGATTTGCAGAATGGACATTTCAGGAACCACCTATCTTCACTTTTGGAATAGTTTGAAGAATCACTGACTATAGGAGTATCCAGACACCTAGCCTGTGTACCTTTTCTCAGCTTCACCCCTCTTTTCCCCTCAGTTCTTTTCCCTCTATCCTTCACCCATCTCCTGCATACCCCACTCCCTCTCTTTCTTCTTTCTCCCTCTCCCTTCTTCCCTTTCTTTGCTTGGCTGTTCCAGGACTGATTTATTTATCCCAGAACCGCAGAGCTAGAGGGAAAGCACCGGGATATATTTGTCGGCTGCTGAGGTTGGACCTGCTTCACGGTAGATGACTTAGACTCTCTGTTTGGGTTTACCTGCTCACACCTGCACCTCCTGCCTCCTCAGCATCATTGTGTGGTGGTTTGATATCTCTCCTACCAGGATAGATGGACTTCAGCTGTGAACCACTTTTCTCGATTCCTTATTATTGGAGTTAACGTGAGTTGTATGTATGATTTTATCTTTCCTGGTTTAATCTTATGTCTGCTATCCTAAATTATAAGACAGCACATCGCATATAAACGGATTACGTGATTGCAAATTCCTTTATTTTATGAAACATCAGTCATTGCCTGTATAAACATATACAGGCAACAATACTTAAAGATACTTTCCGTTTGTTTGATTAAGTAAGCTTGGCATTGTGTGCAATCACCAAATGATGTGCGGTCAAATTAGATGTCATTTTTAAAATGCTGAACAGATATTTGTAGGCAAAATGCTTTGTAACAAGATCTCTTTAGCTTAATGACCAACTGTATAATGTTTCAAAGACTTTGATTTGATTATATTTTTAGAGAAAACTTTATAAATAGTTTCAGAGTGGTACAAAACACACATACTCGTAGATGACTGTTACTCCTGTAGGTGGTTGTGTTTGCAGGTTGACTGACTTTGACAACAGATTGCCACTCTTTTTTCCTATATTTTAAATATTCTCTTTATGACTGTGAGACGTCCTACATTGTCCCTCCTTTTCTGTCATATACCCACAAATGGAGGTAAACTTTACCTCCAAAAAACAAAACTTAACAGTCTTCAGATGGTATCTAGTTTACATTTTCTTCATAGCCGAGTCTGCTTCTTGTTAGTTTGCGCTTATGTCTCAAGTAACCACATGGGTATTAGCATTCCAAGCCCCAGATTATAGCTGTATGGTGGTATGCAAGTGCAGCTGATCTGATGGGTATGTGCTGGACCAGTGTGTTGTTCCGGCATCGTCCGGCATCATTTCTCCACAGTTTTGTTTTTATAGCATGTGTGCCTCTGTGACGGGTGGGGTGGTGGGGGGAGCATGTGATGCCGTACGGCAGTTGCTTGGTGCTCTGCACCTGCTGCACTCATCAAAGTGAACAGACAGGTTTACTGGCCGGCCCCAGGCTTGACCCTGTGCCACTGGACTCTGTTCATCCACATATGAGAATTGAGATTGGCTCAAACCTCCAAGTGTTATGAGCTTATGTGTAGGCATTCACCCAGTTAGCAATACATGCATACATACATACTTTATTCTGTTTTGTTGGATGCATGTTTGATCTACTTTGGAGAACAGAAAGGTTTTATAGTGTGTTTCATCCCTAAAAAACAAATACTCAAATTATGAGATTGATTTGTTTCTTTCAAGGAAGCAAAAAAATCATGTTTATAAAAAATTATTTGTCTTTTAAACACAGAGTCAAATTAACAGACCAGATAAACATTTGTTAACATGCAGATATCATCCGACAGGACATATAAATGCTGATACACTTGCTATCTGTTGCATCCATTAGAGATGGTAGATAGAAAGCAATTCTGCATAGAAAAAGTGCTTGTGTGATTGGGTAAATGAGACATATTGTATAAAGCGCTGTGAGTGCTCTGGGAGAGTAGAAAAGCCCGAGATAAGAATCAGTCCATTTGATCCATGCTTTTTTCTGTCAGTGCCGCTGGAAAAACTCCTGTAGGTGGTTGTGTTTGCAAGTTGACTGACTTTAACAATAGAGTTCCATCCTTTTAAGCATAACGTTCTCATAACTTTATCAAAGGGAAAGGATTTCTCTGGTGTGCAATATTTTTAGGTGTGGTCTAGGCTAGTTGAAGCCATTTCTACTTCTTTAAAATCCTTTTATCACTCTTCTGCAGCCTGAATGAGAAACTTTGCTGACCCCTGTCTCCTCAGCTCAGCATGATTTCTGATTGTCCTGTCTACTGTCAGCACTGTGCTATGAGTGTGTTAGGCAGTTATCCACAGGGTTTGTGGGTCTTCTAATACTCCTGCTTTACTCTAATTGTATGATTACTGTTTAGGTTAGGGGTAACAGAAATTTCTGAAGTTGGCCAATGCATAACAACTAATAAATGAGTTCTTTACCACAAGATCTTTGTAGATAGTGCCATGCATAATCTATGATAGATTTTTAGCATGTTTTAGTGAAAAGGGAATTATTATAAGCCTTTTCAGCTCTGTATTTTTATTCTTGGCCCCTTCTAAAGTAGTTTTGTATGATTCACGGCTATAAATAATCCTTTTTTATCTCTTATTCGACCACAGTGCAGTCTCTCGGTTCTTCAACAGTCTGAAACAAGCAGTATCAGCTCCTTTCCCCCTCCATTTAAGCTAACTTTCTTCTGATTGGCTGTAGTTTGTAAACAAAAAGTTTGTACACCATAGAGCTGGGGACTACAGTACCAGAGCTGTGTGCCGAAGGTGACCATATTAAGGATATCCTCTTTTACTGATATCCATAATGTTTTGCAACTCATCACTGAGGGTTTGTCACTTTGTTTTGGTGATTTTATTGTCTGCAATCCCCTTAATAATAGTCAGTCTGAATCTCCTGTAGTGTGACATGGGCTTTAATAAGAGCAGTGGCCAATCATGGAGTCTCAGCTCAGTTGTCTGGTCTTTATCTGGCAAACAGTAAAAAAGCTGCAGAAATGGATCTGCATTAATGCAAAGTACAAAAGTAACTATGCACTGTATCTAACTGAACTGATGTTTCTCCTTTGTCTGCTCATGAGTTGCCTTAAGCTACTTCATAATGTTGTATAATGTGAATACAATGGACAATGTACCCTTAAGAAAGGATAGCCAAATCATTAAGTAATCATTTCTCGCATGAAATCATACTCCCCCTCCTCTGTTACATTTATCTCTCTGTCTCCATCTCTCTTTTGTTTTCCTCCCTCCCTACTGTTCTGAGAGTTGCTGGACTCTAGTGTCTCTCCTCAGCATCGACCTCTGTGCTCATCAATATCCATATAAGAGCAGAGCGGGCAGATTTCTGTGCTGTGCATCAGGCAGAGCTGATGCAACTCAGGAGAGAGGAACACAGATCTGAATCTAAAGAGGGAATGCCAGAGTAAATGTTTAAGGAAGGAGGAAGCATGAAAGTCCCGACTGTGCTCGCTCTGCCTCTCATTTGACCTGTGTGTGTGCAGATCACGTGCTTCTTATACGTGTGTGCACATGTGTCTACATCAACACATGTATCTCTACGTGATAGTGCGATTTAGTGCACATTAGCTAATCAAAAAGGAAGAAATTCTCCTAATACAGGCAGGCCAACTTTGAGCATATTATTTGCTGCTGCTGGAAGTGCAAAGTAGCATGTAGATTAATAATCAGCATTTTTCTGCGATGAAATAAAAACTTTTTGCTGCTCTACAGTAAGCACCAGATGTGCTGTAATCTTTTATTTTTTTCACTACTCTGGGAAAAGTTCTGGGAAAAGAAAATGACAGAATTAATTTATTCACGTGGACTAAAACAAGATGTGAGTAGTTAGCGGGAGCGGAGATTCGTACGCTGTACAGAGTATTAGAGAACCTGAAAAACAATGCTGAGAAAAAAGTAACCCATCTGCAGTGTGACATCACAACAAAGTAATGGAGAGACATAAGAAGAAAGAAAAGAGAGCGTCTTAATGTTTAAATTTAAATGCATGATTTAGAAAAGAGTCACACAGGGACAGTTTTTCAAAGCACAACTGGGTCAAAAGAGGATGCTGACTGCTGTTTCTACGTAATAATATTTTAATTCCAGATTAAAAATAAAATCTTGTGTACAAAAAGTACAGATTTATGAACCATCCATCCATTTTCTTTCTCAGATATTACTCTTGGGTCACAGGGGGGTTGAAGTCCATTCCAGCTCATATTTGACTAGATGGAGGTTGCACCCTGGACATGATGATAATTTAGTACCAACCATTAACATATATACTGGTGGACTGTGAGACAGAGCCAGAGGATTTAATTTAAAAAGAACCAAGTTTGTAGCCCTGGATCAGTTTTAGCTGCTGGTTGCTGACAGTTTTTTGTTGTTCGTCACTTTTTGGCTAAGTTAACTCCAGAGTCAATCAACCAAAGCTACAGACAGTACACAAGAGAGGTAAGGAAGGGGAATGGGCAGAGACGAGTGTCAGGGATGAAAGGATGGCAGCAATGGTCAAAGGGAAGGTTTAAATAGTGATAGTGAGACCTGCTATGATGTGTGGTTTGGAGACGGAGGCACAGACAAAATCGACAGGAGTTTGAGAAGGAGAAGAAGGTGGCACAGCTGAAGATAGTAAGATGGACCAGGAGGGACAGCTCAGGTTCAGTAGTTTGGAGACAAAGTTAGAGAGGGAAGGTCGAGATGGTTTAGGCATTGATAGAGGAGGGTTAGTGGAAATATTAGACAAAAGATGCTGAAGATGGAGCTGCCCGACAGGAGGAAAAGACCACATTCATGGCTGTAGTGAAGGATAACTGTAGAAGAGGATGCTACGGGTCGGGTGAGATGGAGGCAAATGATCCACTGTGGCGAAAACAAAATATATAGAGTGTAAAGGAAATTTGGGGAATGATTACTCTGTTTAGTTAATCAGTATATAGTACTGACTTTTTATTGTGTCATTATGGTTAATATTTGGACTCATTTAATCATTTTTTTTCTTTATCGTGTTGACATATAGCAGTTTAAACTCCTCAAATGACTGTCTTCATAGAAATTATTTTTCTTTGACTCACTAAAGTGGCTGCAGGTTGTCATGCAGTGCAGCAGAAATGGTATGCATGGGAATTAATGGCTTGTTTTTGTGAGCTGAAATATTATCTTTAACTCGGAATGCTAAAGCACAACATTGTACTCGACACAAGCCACCCATAAGTATCATCACAGAAAGTTTTAAGCCCAGTAAAGTTAAGGTTGTCAAAACAGATTCAAACAAAGTATCGTACGGTGTTGCTGGCCATAGGAATCCCTCCAAACTTAGCTGAAACTCTTTATGTCCAGCTTGGGCTTCTCAGGTCAAGTGTGATTAGCAGAGAGATGCTTTGATGCTGAGTCATGCGGGGATTTGTTAAGTGGTGTTTACATGATGTTCTGGGTGTTGAGTTTTATTGAAGGTTGCATGACAGCGTTTGTACATCCTGTGCAGAAAAGTGATGAAATTGTAGAGCAAAGTTTCACATTGTGTCTTTTGCCTAACAGACCATGAGACCACCAAGTGGTCTGAATGTGCACATCCATCCCTGTAATGTGGCTGATGGCCTGGTAACATCAAAGTTTTGTAGCTATGATTTATTTACAGATAACTTTTTGCCAGGATATCCTCATTTTAAAAGTGAAGTGTTCTTTTATTAGTTTAAAATTTAGATTTACTGATATTGTGCGGTAAGAAAGTTCATTTATTGTATTAAAAAAAAACTAGAAAGCACAAATGCACTGATACTGAAGATTGCATAAGTGAGATATTTACAGCTGGCTTTTTAAATGATATCTCTCTATACAAAGGAGATACAACGGAGACACTTCTTCATTGGGTTACTGTAAATTTTGAATGATAGAAGAGAACTGCAAATCAGATCTTAAACCTGTGCACTGGTCGTGACGTCTAACACAAGTTCCCATCTTGTCATCAACTCATCCACCCATAGTCCATCTTTATTACTTGGAAGGCTTGAAGTATTACATCCCCTGCCAGTGTGGTTTACTTCTAAGAAAAGCCTTATGAGTGACATCTGGCTGGTTTTGAAATGATAAATTTGTATGCAACCAGTGAGACAGAGAGTGAGTGAAAGAGGATGTCTCATGTTTGTTGCCACTGAAAGTGGTGGAGAAACAGATAAGACAAAGTGAAATAAAATGAATCCAGTAAAGAGTAGAAGTGAGAGAAAGACATGAGGAATGAGAAGGAGTTGTTGGGAATGAGTGGGAGACACGAGAGGAGTGTGTGAGGCAGATGCACGGATGACAAATCTGGGGAAAGAAAAGAAGGAATGGCAAGGAAAACAAGACAGAGCAGCGTGGAGAAGGCGTGGAGACGGTCCCCTGATAAACACAGGCAGGCTGGCTGACGGGGTGACCTCTCTCCGAAGCAGCCACTCACAAAACATGTTGCCTTATTAGGGGCGTCTACAGGGTGCAGAGGCAGACTGGAGAAGGTGGGGGCAGTTTGTGTGTGAAAGGGTGAGAAAACGCATCACGCAGAGAAGACAAGTGAGTAAGCAAGTGATTCCAAAACTCTGTAACAAGATTTTGTTTTTAAAACAGCTCACAGATCGTTAAAAAAACACTTCATCCTCTGTCATCGACAGGAAACACTAAAGCCTGCATACATGCTTGCTCCAGGTGTTGTAGAAACGGAGTGCTCTACACACTTTTTAGTGCCTTTTATTCCTTGTATATTGCAGCACAGAAAAACATTTATTGTCACAAATACCAGAGAATCATTGAAACTGTGGCCCACAAACAGCCAAGAAATCTCAGATGACTAATTCTGAAATTTGAGGTGTTTTTAATTTACCTTGTACTTTTAATGTGCTTTGAACTATAAATTGTTTTTTTTAAATTACCATATATAATTTTAACAGTAAGCTAAGCTACCTAATGTTGTCTTTGTGATCCACACTTTCTGCTACAAACATTACAGGTACAAGGGCAAAAACAAGAGTAGAAGAAAATGGATGGATGAATATTTCAGAGTTTGAGTTCTTAAAAACACATACACGCTCACAGGGCCTGCTGTAAATATCAACAGAGCTTTTCATACGTTCTCCCAGTATATATTTCCATGTGTTATATCACTAAAGGTGGCCAGCTGTTGCACTGCTGGAAGAGATTATGTCATGACTGTGACCTCCAGGGTGCTGCGTCATCCTCGCTTGTCTCACTGATGCAATGACTGACAGAAGTGGCTTCTGCCATTTCTTCAATAAAACTGCCTCTGCACCAGCACTATGTGATTATCACCACATTTCAGGCCTGACTTGCACTCGTTGGAATAATTTTAGCAGCAAACAGAGAACACGAAGCAGGTACTGAAGCAAAAAGCAATGATCTTACAGCACAGTTTTGATGGAGTGTGAGGAGAAGGAAACCAAATTTAAGGCCCTTTCTTATCAGCCACACACCTGTATATGAAAGCCTTACTGACTTCAGGGTGAAACTGATAGCCTTGCAACTAGAGTGAATCATTGCTTTGGGAATATACTGAATTTTATTTTCTTGTAAACTGCAATACTATTAAAAAAATTAATAAAAGTTTCACAGCCAGACCATCTAACAGCCTAATCATAATATTAAT
Source organism: Etia nguti (assembly GCA_015106755.1). Taxonomy (NCBI): domain Eukaryota; kingdom Metazoa; phylum Chordata; class Actinopteri; order Cichliformes; family Cichlidae; genus Etia; species Etia nguti. Next base: position 51,943 of record VUQG01000739.1, on the reverse strand, counting down.
GCAATGTTTGGCTTCAGTTTATAGAAGTTTGATGGCACTTGGCAATGTTGGCTGAAGCGTGCCCTTACTATACTGTGTTAAGCTACCATCTGACTTCCAGTAGTCCTGGGCCCCACACCACCACCTGCAGTCCTCCTGGCATCCTCCTCCAATCCTGTTCCAGAGTTTTCATCATCAAGGCTAATTTCTGCCTGTAATCTGATTAGGGCTCTGAGCTGCTTTAGCACCCTGCTGTGCTGTCTCTCTCTCTTTCTCTCGGCTCGCTTGCGTGCACGAACACACACCGACACACACACCGGCACTGCACGACTGCCAGTCTGTGTAGGCTGTAGCTTGCTTTGTGACTAGGCCAGTCACTCTGCTGTAACTGTGTGGGTGTCCGTGTGTGTATATATGTGTGTGCGTGCGGGGTCGTGCCACCACCTCCATCCCTCCTTTTCGGCTTGCTGGTAGCAACCTTCATCTTCACCGCTGCCACTCCTGCTGTCCACCACCATTACCACCACTGTGACCAGAGGGGAGTATAGGCGTAGGCTATCCTTCTGTTCTTCTCCCTAAACATGTTTCGAAACCCATGGATCTCTAGTTACCATGTGAACCATGTGCAGCCCTGTGGCACAGGTAAGGCCTGCTGAAGAGGAAGAGGCTTTAGGAAGACTTTCTTAACCCACTTGAATACCTTTAACTGTCTAGATTAGCTTAGAAGATCCATGCATTTAGCTCTTAGCTAAGAAAAGTGACAGAGATTGTTAGGTGATTCACCTTAAGACTTCTTATTTGGTTGGCTCAAACAGTTGTGATGTGAGATTCAAACTGTGCAATTCTTTTTAAATTAAGATTACCGTATTAAAAAGTGTGGTTTAGCTATTCTCATTTAGCGATTTATATTTCAACAGGTGGATGCTCCTGTGGATGCCTTATCTTGTAAATGCACTCTTCATGAAATGCTTTGTAAAAACATCACAAGGTGTATGATGGGAAGAGACTGTGTGGAAAGCAAAGCCCTAGTTCACTCAGGGAGTCTATTTTGCACCTCTGAATATTTATAGAAAATCCCTCTCCTCTCCACGCTCACTTTAGGACCGTCAGCAGCCTAAGCTGCTCTCTGGCAGTGCCAGCTTTGATGCTTGTGCTGCTTGTTTTGTTGACAACCTGCAGGCGTTTCCAAGGAAAGACAAGCTGACATCTGTACAAGGGGCTTTCCACCAGAGGAAGTATGTTAGTGAAATCACAGACTGACAGATACATGCAGCTCTACGAATTCCCACAGGCTGTGAAAATGCTGAATGTTTGTGGATTTGAGAAGAGATATTGCCAAAGGTTATGGCGTTTATTGTTGGCACATGTGAAAATAGAGTACATAAGTTGTCATGGACATCTTTTCAGCATTCTGGGTTTTATAAACAGAGGAGAGAATAAATTATAAGATGAAGGAGTCTAACCCAGGGTTCTGGTTTTTCAGATTCCTCTGAAGTCACTTTGCATGTTACCGAGAAACCCTTAAACTTGATACTTGTCAGGATTTTGCCTTCTCCAGAGCCACATCTTTACACATCCACGGTTGCTTCCTACCCTGCAAAACAAAAGTTGCACAGCATTGCCACACAGTCACTCGGGGGCCAAAATAAGATGTTATGGAGCCGTCTGGAGCAGTAATGTGATCTGTCCCCTATACTGGGATACAACTTTACAACAGACTGCTGTTGCTGTGACATGTGAGCGAGAAGGTCAGATATCAGTTGGGAACTGGATGTGAACTCAGAGTTTTCTTTTTTTGAAGTGAGCTCATTGTGGGGTTGGAAATTTCCTGTGAGAAATGAACCAAGTGTTTAGTTGGAGAAGAGCACAGCAGCACCTCTTGGTTAATCGCTCTATACTATCAGCCTATTTTATATCGGCCTTGTGTTTTTACATCAAAACAATGCTGTGAATTATTTCAAAATGTCTCTGTCTGTCTGTTTCCGGCTTGGTAGGTGTTTTGTCCAAAGGTGGAGATGGTTTCATTTAATATTAATTGGTTAATTTATTGATTGATTTTTGTTTCCTGCAATAAATGTCATTGGTTACTTTAAAAAATAAAAATAAAAAATTCCTGTTGAGGTGCCCATGAAAAGAGAGTTTCTAATATTGGTAAAAGGTTGTTGTTTTCTCATGAAAAATTAGATTGTGAATGGGTTGAAGTTTTGTTTTGCCTCATCTTTAAATGTCAAAAGAAAAATAATATAAGACTATATGTCTTGTACTGATTGTTGGATTGGTAGGCGTTACAGTACCAATCGAACACTATACAAAAACCCCACGGAACTACACTGATAGATATGTATGTTGTTTGAGGTACTTTTGAAACCAAATATGGAGAAGGACTGAGCAATTCAGTTGTGGATTTATAGAAGTTTCAAACACAAAAACACATATTTAAAGTGCAGCTAGACAGGATTTAATTTTTACATGTAATGCTACATTTCTAAATTGCTCTATCAGCTGTTCAGAAGGTTTAAAAAAATTTCTTTATGATGCATATTGAGCTGTTTCTTGTTCTTTTTCTTGAATTTTGTTTCAGGTTTTGTCTTTGATTAATGAATAAAGAACTCTATAATACATTATACTGAAACATACAGTTTATTTTGACACAGATGCTTCGGTACTTGGAATACCAACATATATATGTATATATTTATTATTCAAGTTTGACTGAGTCTTGTTTCTCTTTTCAGGATTTGGATCTAAAGTTTCCACCAAACTTTGTACCTCCACCTCGCTGCCAACAGACACCTTAAGGTCAGTAAAGAATAAACTCTCTTCATGTGAAATCATGACGGGATACCGATATTGAAACAATTTTAAAAATGTGTTTATAGCAGATGGATTTATTTAATACCTACCTATAATGGAGCTACCTACAGTAAATGATATGCAGCATTTACTGTCATTTTATGTTTTGTTATCTAGACACACATTGAACCGATCTATATGATTTACTCACTGAAGTAAATCATATAGATTTACTCACTGAGTGTTTTAGCTTATCATGCTTAGTAACAACTAAAAGCTGGAGATGCCTGGAACAGCTTATGCTAAGACACTTTTTAGTTCACATAGAATTAGAGCTATAATACCTCCTTCAGGACCAATGTGCACCAAGCTCCATTTTGCATTAGTTTACAGGACAGCATTTAGCATTTACAGCATTAGTGCTCTGGGGGTACAAGCTAATTAGCTTCACTTCTATATAAATTATAAGACAAAATTAAAGGTATCTGGTCCTAAAAATAAAGAGTAGAAACCCTAAAATCTTATTTGAAAGATGACAAGAACAGCTCAGTCAGATTTAATTCTGGATAAGTAAGCATGAACAATGTAGCTCAGTTTTAGCTTTATGTTTACATCACACTCTTACATCACCTTAGCTCAGCATCGCTTCCAGAACTTTAATGCACACAAGTGATGTTAAGATTTATGTTTAAGTGATGAATAAAATAGTTGGAGAAGCTACTGGAAACAAAAGAAGGGTGAGATTAATTGTCCTGGCTTGTGTGATCTGATCATGCTGCCAAATAAACCCCATTAAGAGAAGACCTTAATTGGCAGTTTCTAATTAAGGATTTGATGACCTCATTCTTAAGTTGGATCTTAATAGAAGCTACATCAGCTGAGCTTCAGCGTTACCTGCTTTTACCTCTTTAGGAAAGGTCAGCTAAGGAAGAGTTGTTGAGAAGGCTAAAGAGGAATCTAGTTGGCTATGTGAGGTTTAGAGCATCATAAGTTTTCTTTGGGTTGACTTTGGACTTCCTTCTTTTTCAGTTTTCAGAGTGACTTCTCCTTGAATGACAAGACCGCCTTGGTCAAGAGTGTTTCAGATACAGATGCCAAACTTCTGGTTGTCCTGCCCAAAGGTGGGCTTCACTTCTAATCACTTACAAAAAACAACACAATAAATTAATGTTTGGTTAGTCGTGCCATTTCTTTGACTCTGATTTCTGGTCCAACTTTTAGTTTCAGAGTTGAAGAAATATTTTGAGGGAGCTGTCACAAAGGATTTGGGAATGAACAGGTATCTTCAAGAATGACAACGTATTTTGATGTAAACATGTCAAAGACTTCATTTGCTTCTAACCTTCACCTGCTGTCTGTTGTCTCCAACAGAAAGGAGAGGATAGCCCGGCGCCTGGAGGGCATTGAAAGTGATGCACCACCTGCACTGGTGCCTGGTGGATTGGTTGCCAACAGGATGCTTGAGGAGGATCCCCCACGATACACCCGTGCCTCAGACCCCTGTGAGCCTTGCGTGATGGGTAAGCATGGGATGGTGCATAGCTGAATTATGCTGCTTTAATTGGATGACTGAAATATGTCTCAACAACTGAAGAGGAGCTCATTTCCAACTCTATATATGCTTTAATGGACTCTATTAGGGTAGGTTGGCATAATTGGGGTTTGTGCAGACCTACAGCTCATTGTCTGTCTGAAACAAGGGGAAACCTCCCTCTTTAAGACAACCTATCCTCAGAATTGCAGTATTTTTAATGAAATGCACGTCAACATGCACAGATCAGATGGAAAGTACAGGAAGTCAGCCTCAGGAACGGCATAGGAAATCCTGTCAGCTTTTAAAATAAAAAACCCAACGTGAAAATTCTGAAACAATTTGGAGCTCTTCAAATAATGGAATGAAACCACATTGGGGATGCAATGTCAGTCTGTGTATTCCCAGAATTGGTCTTATCTCAACATGCCTTTGAGCAATCAAGCACCCCTGAAACTGCTTGTAATTGCATGTTGCCACAGTTTGCAAGATGGGAAGTAAAAAAGTGATACGAATGTCTGACATATGTTCTGTTTCAGCACATTAGAAAAATGTCACACTTGTGTAAACTGCATCCATGTTTCTGAAAAATTTATTTTGCACAATCATGTGAAAAGGAACGTTTTCTCAGGACTCTACACAATCACTCTATGATTCAGTAGATCGTAAGACCAACTTTAGCACAAGTGACTTGAAGTAATGGTTTTCTGTATGACTTTATCAGTCTCTCACATAACTGTGGAGGAGTTTTGGCCAACTGCTCTTTACAGCATTAATTCAGCTCATTGAGGTTTGTAGGCATCTGTTTGTGCACAGCTCTCTTGAGGTCCCATGAAAGTGTTTCAATCAGGTTGAGGTCTGGACTTTGACTGGGTCGTCCTAACACCTTCATCATTTTGTTTTCAGCTACTGTATGCTGTTTACTTCTGTGCTTGGGATCATTGTCCTGTTCCATGACACAATTTTGGCCAAGCTTTAGCTGTCAGACTAATGGGCTCTTTGACTCTACAATACATTGGTAAACTTTTGGTGAACTGAATTATGGTCGACTGCATGGTGCCCAGACCCTGTAGCAAAACAAACCCAAATCATCAACCCTCAACCATCGTGTTTGACAGTTGGTATGAGGTGTTTATTTTGTTATGCTGCTTTTGATTTTCTTTAAACATGGTGCTGCACGTTCTGGCCAAACTTTGCTTTGGTCTTGTCCATCCAAAGAGCATTGTTCCAGAAGTCTTGTGGTTTTTTCAGATGCAGCATAACAAACCTAAGCCATGCTGTCATGCTCTTCTTAGAGAAACGAGGCTTTCCTCTGGCAGTGCTTCCAAACAAGCCATACTTGTTGAGTCTTTTGCTAATTTAACTCTAATGAATTTTACCATACCATGCTAACTGAGGCCTGTAGAGTTTAAGATTTCAAACTCATTTTATGTCATTGGCCACATACAGTCCACTTATGTGGGCCGAACTGATGAAACTCCAATTTCTGTCAGTGTAAAAAGTTTAACTACGCATTTAGTCAATGTGATGTTTATTATAAAGAATAACAATTTTAACATTATGACTCAGTTTTTCTACATAGTGAAGAAGTGTTTCTGTAGTAAATGAAGGAAATATGTCGGCATGACTCTTTGAGCTTAGACTGTAAAAATGTGTGTAAAATTAAAGAAATCTATAATTGCTTTGGTGTTTTTGGAATGGCCATGATGATGTTTTTTATGTGTAGGGAAAGCTGGAAAACCGTTGAAAATACAGTTAAAAGTCCAAAATTTATGCCATCCTTCCCAAAACGTTGATTCTGTTTATCTGGACGTAGCGTTTTCAGTGGGAGAAACGTTTCGTCACTCATCCAAGTGACATCTTCAGTCTCAGCTGACTGCAGGTTTCCCCAATCTTATAAACAGTACATTTGCATAATGACTGAAACTGGCACCACTGAAGGAACAATGGGATGGGAGGTCAGTTCCTTGATCATTAATATGCAAATTGTCATGACCATTGATCAACAACCACTGATCAAAGCCCATTGACCAAAGACCACTGATCAATGGTCGTGAGTACCATTCACAGAATGTTGGGGAATGGCTGCAATCACAGTATTGTAACATGGTGGAAGATGTACCCTTAGGCCCTCTCCTCGATTCAGAGATGGTCTTTCCCTTTTCACGTAAATGGCCTCCTTGACTCCGTGCTCAAACCAGCATTCCTCCCTGTCCAGGATGTGTACCTCCTCATCATTGAAAGAGTGTCCACTGGCCTGTAGGTGTAAACAGACTGCGGAGTCCTGGCCTGAGGAGTTAGCTCTTCTGTGTTGTGCCATCCACTTCGCCAGAGGTTGTTTGGTTTCCCCAATGTATAAATCATGACAGTTCTCCTGGCACTTAACAGCGTACACTACATTACTCTGTTTGTGTCAGGGGACCCGATCCTTGGGGTGGACCAATTTTTGCCACTGCGTGTTTTGGGGTTTAAAAGCCATGGAGAAGCAGTGTTTACAAAAAATGCATCTCAACTGTTCCAATACTCCCGAGACATATGGGATCACTAAGATTTTTCGCTATTCTTCACATTTTCCAAAGCCATCCAGCAGGCTGGATTGGGGTCTTTGCTGCGCCGATTCTGGCTTGGGATTATGTCGTTGTGTTATCACACACTTGAATGCTCCAGACCAGCAACCTGCCAAAATATGTGCTGTTATAGACATGCTCACACTTGCTGTTGGTCAGTTGATAGAATACATTTGATTAGCAGCACCTAGCATCTATTTATCCCCTTAATTCTTAAAGAAGCGTTAAATATACATTTAGTTTTTCACAGGCCTGCACTGAGTCCTGTGAAGAACTTTCTTTTTCACATGAATATATACTTGACCTCTTGAGCATTGTGACATGATTTTGGTATCATTTTTAGTTCTTCACCGTTATTGCTGATAATTAATGATTTATTTTTACTATTTACCACAGCGAAACGCTACAGCCGAGAGGAGACGATGGCTCCACAGAAGCAGGTGTCATCTCCTGACAGGTCACCTCAGGTCAAAGGTGGTGCTGGCAGCAGCCGCCCAGAGCCAGTGTTGGTGTATGTTGACCCAGTAACACTATCCACCTCTTCTACACCCACATCTGGCCCCACAGACTCCACCAACCTCAGTTCTAAGGCTGAGCGCATCGCCCGCTACAAAGCTGAGCGCCGTCGCCAGCTCTCAGAGCGTTATGGCATCCTCCTGGATCAAGAAACAGACAGCGATTATATACCACGCTACCGTTCGAGGCGTGATCCAGACTCCGCTGACAGACAAACTACTGCCAGGCGAGACAGAGACAGACCAGAAGTAGAGACAGAAGGACGCGACCCTAGGGTGCCGTACCGTTCTGGAGTGGGCAGGGTTTCCATGAGGACTCACCCAGATCCTGCGCCTGTTAGCTCATCGAGCCCCTCCCAGTCAAACCAAGCCCCTCCCCCCTCTCAAGAAAGACCAAGACGATTTTCAGAACGGGAAAGGGTGATGAATATGGAGAACTATCGGCGTGGTGGAGCTCAAGAGCGCTCAGTCTCTTCTACAACAAGGACTCAGGAGCAGCATCCAGCCCAGCCCCAACAACAACAGCACCCCCACCAGCAAGATGCTGCCCAGCAGGAGCCAAGTCCAGCCGCCACCCGGGACTACAGCATTGCAGCAGTGCCCAGCTCCCCTCGCACTGCCCGCCGGGCATCCCTGCCCTCCACTCGCTACGGCATCTCACCTGGGGATTTATTCATTGAGCAGCAGGCCCAGAGCATCCTCAACAGGCAGGGGTAAGATGACAGAATAAAACAAAATGCATGCAGTCAGGTTAAACTTTGTTATCCCTTACACTAATACTAAAATACAGCACAAGTATATGTCATTATACTCCAAAAAATCAGATTAGAATAATGAAATACTGTATAAATACTAAAACCCCACATAAATTATTGCTAGCCAAAGTTCTGTCATTTTATTCCTACTTTAGTGTAACATTACTGATTCTCTTATTTTGACTACTTTTACTCCTGGCAGTAGTGCATCAGATGATAATACCATGAAATTTCTGATGCTTCTCTTTCTGTTGATATTTCTTAATAACCGTTTTCATATGCTAAATTTTAATGACTTTTTTTTATCATTAAAAAGATTCAGATTATTATAAAAATATGTATTTGCAATCTTATTAGAATTTGGTGTTTGTAAAAAAAAGCTTGAAAGAAATATTTTATCTTTTCAAAATCTACAATCTGTGGAGTTTGGGGTGCCCATTGCCTGCTGAGCTTCTTAGCTTGTGGCTTTTACCACTGTGTCAGTGCTAGGATCTTTCTGGACTGTAGGCCCAGCTCAGTCACACTTGCCCTGCTCCAGTTTCACATAGAAAGAGGTTCTGGGGAGCTCATCAAGCAAGGTTTGTACGTGAGAGGGATGATTACAGGGCTGGATTTTGCTTGCCTTTAGAGGTGAACCTCACTTAACAGCAGCCTGGTTCATTAAGCTAAGAGTTTGTCAGTTTCTATTATAAACCTGAAGACGCCACCACAAAAGGAACGAGAAGCTTAATGGATGTGAACGAATTCAGGGTGATGACACTGTGGCAAATCTTATATGAAGCCTATGAATAATGTTCGTACTTATTAAACTTGACTCTTGTTGTAGTTGTAGTTGTCGCACAGTCCAGCTGCTTAGTGCACCTTTGGTCTCTAAGAACTTGAGCAGAGGTTTCTCTCAGGGTTTGATACTGATGCATGAAATCATCCTGTAGCCTGGCCGCCCTGTCAAAGAGCGACTGGTCTCTCAACACAGACTCAGAGAGTGATGCTCAGACAGACTTCACCTGGCCCTCAAGGTACAGTCCACTTGGGATGCCATTAGCGTGAAAACCCACCAATTGCCCACTGTCCACTGGGTACATATGGTTTTATAACACAGCACTGAGGCACTAAATAAAGTCCAGGTTTTGATTGCTCATGTGATATTTTCAGATGAAAACCAGCCTGTGCTTTTCTTTTTATCCACTCCTTTTCTGGGAATAATAGTGTGCAAAAGGAGTTTGAAATGTCTTAAGTGCAATTTTCCTGAAAGCCTCGAATAATTTTGAAACCTACTTACTTTATATAATATAATACTCCTGACAATATTGTGACAAGTAAATGTAATAATACAATATCCTTGAAAGAAAAATGTTTCCAGTGGACAATCAGCTAAATCTTTTCCGTACATCAAAAGCATAACTATTTACAATTATTTTTAATTCATTAATAATTCCCACTATAATTGATGTCATGGTCTCTCATTTAACAGTTGTTTGGTGTTTTGAGGGTTTTTGCTTTTTCAACTGACAAACTTTAATTCCTAACATTTTTTAATTCAAAGATTTACCTGAAACTGCATCTCACATGATAATTTGAAATGTTCAGTAATACATAGTCACTAGATTTTGGCGAGCAGTTTATACGTGTTAGTGAACCGGAGTTGATGGGGTGACAACATTTGAAAGCTCCAGACCCTGACCCGAGTCGGCCGCAGACCTACTGACTTGGCACTTGTCAGAAAGGCTGTACTCACATGCCCCCTCCTCAGGTTCTGGCCTGTTAGCATCTATGAAACTATATATCAGTCTTACACTGAATCACTTACTTATAGTGTTGTGGCATAAGGAGCTTACATTAATGATTTTAAATCTCTTAAAATGGTTTTGTGATAAAAGGATTGTGCTACAATGAGGTAAACTGGTAGAAAACTGTAGTTTTATTTAAGTGGGAAGACTTTGGCTATATGTGGATTTCTGGAGAGGACAGTGGCATAGTTTGCAAATAGCTGGTGAAATGATGAACACTAAAGATCAAATGAATAAGTGAAATTAGCAGAAGTGTGGTATGACTTAGTCAGACCTTTCATAAATCTCTTACGCATGTATGGTTGAATTGGTACACATCACAGCAACATCAAAAATAATGGTGCTTATTTGTAAAGTTTATTGTTTCTTCTGGGGCGGTTATTTTAATCACTTTTTCTTGCTGTACCCAAATGACTCTGACTTCTGTTCTGTCCTTGTCAGCTGCTTATTCTAGCTAGTATTAGAGTACAAGAAGGACTCTTTTAAGTCTCTCATGCCATGTCAGATAAAGCAGAGGCACATCAATTATGTGTGGCTTAGTGCTGTACAATGAGATTAGTGCAACCTTTAGCTACCAAAGGTTAGAAAGTTGTAGATAAAAATAGTTTGACTGACTTTTTTGGCATCTGAGAGAGAGACGGACACTTGGATTCAAATTTAAACCTAGGACATTCTATACTTGACCTTTTTGTGTAGGATTTGAGAGCTGGAATTGGTCTCGTGATAGCCTCATGTTTGTGTTCTTTATGTCTCACTATGTCTAGTTGGAATTAATGGGATTTAAATTAGGTTTGGCTGTGGGTTTTTCTTCAGATAATACAACTGTTGTCAGTTTATGTAATTATTTACCAAACTTTGTGTAAGGCAGCTTTACTGGATGTGATTAAATAGTGCCAAATTTGGCCAGTATCCCCTTTGCACCTCTATATTGCACTGTTTCTGATTCAGACTGCTTCCATGTGTGCATTTGTAATTTTACCATGTATTACAAACTTACACAGAAAGAATTTTCTGTCAGTCTGACCCATCCTTTTTAATGTTAGATGTCCAGCTATGACCTTAAGGCCAAAGTTCATCAAGCCAGCAGCATGACCAGGAACAAGTTTATTTTATTGTTGACACTTTTGCATTCCCTTGAGTCAGACTGTCAACACAAGTTCTAGGAAGAACCCCTTTAAAACTGTGTCAAGTGCCATTGTGTGGCAGTTTTGGAAACTTGCAGCTTCCCAAAAATTAAAATAAAGTTGAAGAGTTGCCAATTTTGATGGTGGAAGTGAAGGCAATCAATCGGAAACTGTTATGATAATAATATATACTTTATTGATCCCCGTGGGGAAATTCCTCTCTGCATTTAACCCATTCACTCAGTGAAGCAGTGGGCTGCCATTGGGCGCCCGGGGAGCAGCGTGTAGGGACGGTACCTTGCTCAGGGGTACCTCAGGGTAGCCGTTCAGGGTATCGAACCCCTGACCTTCCGATCACGGGGCCAACACTTTACCTACTGAGCTATCCCTGCCCCCTGTTAATGTGCATATGGAAGCAGGCCGAACAGGTAGAGACAAACTTCAGATGAACAAATTTAAATTGGGTAAGGGTTTTAATTTTATATTTTTTATTTTTATTTATTATTTATTTTTTAGTGGAACGCTGGATTACAACTTATATCCCCGTGTGTTTGAGTTGAGTTTTGGGCTTAGAGGAAATGGTAGTTTCTAATTGAACTGGAAGCTCAGTTTCCCTTGTGCATTCCTTTCTCCAAGAATCCGAGTAAGGGAACGATTGTCCAGGGATGAAACTGTCAAGAGGCCCCCTGACTGCAGTCCTGATAGGCACCAGGATAACAGATACCGTATTCAAGGGAGCACAGCTCAATATACACGACAGCATTCAGAACCCACCCAGCAAAGGACAGTTCCCCAGCCTCAGCCCAGCCCAGGCCACCATCCTATCCATGGGCAAACACCCTACCCTACTTCGAACTCCGACTACCAGCACTCTGGCCCTGCTATGGACTCTCAGCCCTATTTGGCCATGATTCCATTAGAGCCAAGTGCCAAACTTTCTGAACCTCCTGAAGTACAACCACGAAGAAGAGTTAGTTCTGACCAAATCTATGCTGCCCACAGGGAGGCACGATTGGAAGCAAGGCAAGCCCTAAAGGAAGAAGCCCAAACAGAGGGCCTGTTAAAGAGCAGGAAAGCTGTGTTGCCTTCAGAGATACGGCGAAGGGAAAGGAGTGTGGATGACACACATAGGGGGCGACATGAAGATGTAGACTGGCAGAACAAAAGTCCAGAACGAAGGAGGACAAGTCGAGGTGAGGAAGACTGGGATCGGGAGAGACCAAGGGAGAGGGGGAGGGAGAGAAATGTTGAAAGGATCAGAGAATGGAGGAGAGAGCTTGGCCATGACGGCCTAGAGGAAAGAGCATTTAGATCATCGCAGCCTAGACAGCATCAATCCTCTGACCCTATATACTATCAAGAGCCCCAAATTCAGCAGGCAGGGCCTCTAATGCAACAGCAGCACAACAGACAACAACTTCAACAGCAAGACCCGCAAACGCAACATCAGTATGACCACGTGAGACAGCCAGCGGAGAGTCAAAGACAGCAACAGGCTCAAAGACAGCAGGAGTCGGAGCTACAAAGACATAAGACTGCACGTCAACAGCAGGACTCCCAGGAAAAACAACATCCCCAAATAAACCAAGAGTCTGAGCATCAGAGGCAGCAGCAGCAGCAGCAGCAGCAGGCTCCGTCTGGGCACCAGAGGCTTAACTCAGCCTACCTCCAGAAGGGCTCCTCTTTGCCTCAGGCCAGACACAGAAGCACAGAGATGAGTGGAGGGTCCAAACTAAAGACACGAACCCGCTCCATGTCAGATATAGGTATAAGCCAGCATTCTGTCCTGTATGGTATGGACAGGACAGGCGTCAGCAGAGAGGCATCCAGGACCGGTCCTGCACCAGGAGTGGCTAACGGGGAGACGGGCACCCTGGACACAAGGGTGTCAGTTGCACAGCTGCGACACTCTTATCTGGAAAATGCAAACCGGAAACCAGAATTGTAGGTCCACTGGGCATGGGCTCTGTGTTGCATTGCTAAATAACTGTCTAACAGTGCATTAATAAGCTGTTGCAAATAAATAATACAGTGGCAATCTGAGAAAATAATGGTGATGTATTTTATATGGCATGGAAGGTGTGAAATACTGTTGTTTCTCATTACATTTCTGCAAACTAGCATTAGTTACTATTTTGACAGTTGGGTCACAGCTGCATGTTACCATCAAATAACTGACCTTTATATTTGTGTTGCAGTTAGGCTGTGTTAAGTGTGTGCAATAGTATTAGCGTGTGAGGCCCTGCTTTTATTTTATTTTTTTAACCCAAGTCAGTCTGCAGGTAATATGTTAAATTAAAAAAACAAGACCAACCATCTTTATTATTGCTTTAAATGTGCTTTCCCTTTTTGTTGTCTTCATCACACTTTCCAAATTCATCCATTCCTCCAAAAGTGAGACTGCTAAAGTAGATCTCTCAGCTATGGAAGTTGATCCATCTAGCAGCAGTGATCGGGGCAGGGGTGTTCGCAGACCTCGGCGCTACATCACTCCAGGAGACAGTCGAATGTCGGAGAGGTTTAGGACCCAGCCCATCACATCTGCAGAGCGTTTGGAGTCTGATAGGTACAAGAGGAGCTTTCTGTACTAGGAACTCCTTATAACAAGTCCATTTACAAAGGAAAAAAAACAGAATGGCATGAAAGAGCATGACTCTACACTGGCATTCAGGTTATGGTCCTGTGGTCAACCGATTAAATAAAATATGCCATAAATTCAGAGGATTGATGCATTTTTATGTCTTCTACAGGTCTCGTCCGAGCCCTTCACAACTACAGGATGCTGAAGGCGAGTATAGTCTATCAGTGAAAAATTTCTTCAGTTTAAAAACAGTAAAGGAAATTTTCATAACTTTTGCAGTATATAATTATGCATATAACATAATTCTTTCTTTTTAAAAGCAGATGAAGAAAAACTAGATGAGAGAGCCAAGATGAGTGTGGCTGCAAAGAGGTCTCTCTTCAGGGTAAATCATTCATAACACACGATTAATGCTGCACACTAACCGTTTTAAAATCACAGTTTCAAAAGCTGAAATTTGGCTTAGATCACCTTTTGGTGTTTTATTTTATCCTCCAGTGTTATCTGAGTATACACGGAGGTTCAAAGAGGTATACGTTTTGTTTCGATACAGGAACTTGAAAAAACATCGGAGGGTGGTGTTCCCAAACCACGCTCACGAAATGCCGCTGTAGAAAGGCGTCTGAGAAGAGTCCAGGACCGCTCACACACACAGCCCGTCACCAACAAGGAGGTGGTCAATGCTTCAAGGTAGTTCGGGCATTTTGAAGCTTTTCTTGTCTTTTCCTATATTACTTCTCCTCGGTTTTTAAAAGTCATTTTTCTGCTCCCATCTGTAATTTTCTGTGCCTCTCTTGTCTTTTTCTTCCTTTCTTCTTGACACATCTTAAGATACTTCTATTTCTGCCTTCCATCACCTTAATTTCACTGTTTTTTCTGTATATATCTCCTTTTCTCCACTTTAAGTGATCCTGTCACATCTTCACAACCTCCGGTTGTCCACAGTAATCTAGATAATGTGTCCGGACCAAGAGTAGGCAGCACCAGTGTGACTAGCATCAGGTGGGCTGGGCTGCTTTCCTGAGTGTACGTGTGCTATTAATGTACTTAGTCAAATAACTCTGCTCAGACAACTTAAGTATCTAAATCCTGGTGATGTGTAAAATATATCCCTGGACCCGTTCATGAAACAGTCCAAAAGCAGGAAAAGTCAGACGCAGGTAGTAAAACACAAATTGACTTTAATAAGACATTAGGATAAAAATGGCAATAAAACGTGCTACTGAGCTTTTCTGGATAAGTCCCAAATCAGGTTAAGAAGAAAAGGTCAACTGAAGGTCCAACAAGTAAACAAGAATAAAGAACAAAAGAGAGTAAAAAGATAGCTGAAGAAAAGAAAAAGAAAAGCTGCACATGAACAAAATGATTGAAGCATGAATAACAACGTGAGACAAACAAGGGAAAGTATACTTATGAAATAAACCTGAACGTAACTGAATAGACAAACAATTAAAAACAGACATCCAGAAGAACATCACCTAAACCAATTAAGAGCTAACAGATTAAAATTTTTTCAAGCAAATCCCTCCATTGTATGACATCCATACATATGAATTAGAGAGATTTGCATGATGTTTGCGCTCTAAATAAAGCTAAAACCCACAACCACACCTAGTTTCTAACTGCCCTTCTCTATTTAATTTGCAATGTTGTTTGCGGTTAATAAATCTCCGTCTCCCTCTCCTGGTTGCAGTGCTGATGTGCTCATCCAGCTCACCTTACCTTGTTATTTCTGCCCCCCTCATGTCCTGCTTCTTAGCTGTGTGCACCTTATAGGAGATAGAAGACACTGCTTACACAACAACTCATTCAGAACTTTCCACGTTCAGTTTCCAAGCATCATTTCTTGCAGTGGTTTTCACATGCAGGTCACGAACCTCAGTAAAGGAAAAAGTTGCATATCATCAGAAAGGTCAGAGGTTGAGCCAGTTAAAGCGTGAGCTCACGTGTCTTGCAGTTTGTTTACCAGGCCAGGTTTAACTCGGCACACTACTGCAAACATTCAGGTGCATTATATGATTATCAGTCATCTGTGTGCTGATCTGCTTATGCCTCTGTTGCTGTGACTGTAATCTGCCACAGCTGCCACAGCCATTTACTCATCAGGTATTTGCCTGTTCTTTTTGTTTATATTGTTTTAAGGTGAGACTTAAGGGAGGTTTTACTACCTTAACACTTCATGACTAGTAAAAACTTATATAAAAAGCAGACTTTGAAGATGCTGGTCTGCAGGTGGTTAAAGTATCAAAAAACAAATTTGAAACTCTGTAATAATGTTTTTTTGTTGTCTTTTTTTTTGTAATTATTACTCTATTAACTCAAAGAAATCTTTTTTTTTGTGCTTTAAGTGTCACAATTTGTCATTTAATTCCACTGTATTCAAGTCAAATGGAGATATCACTGTAGTATAAAAATGCCCCAGCTTAAAGTAAACATTTATTTATTTTTTAAATCAAAGACACCAGTTGCTCAGTCACTGACATCCCTTTGTCTCTACCCCAGCATTCAGGGCTCCTCTCAGCCAGGCTCAACAGTCCAGGAGCAGGACAAGGAAAGCCAGGATCACCAGAAACCAGCTCAGGCTTCCAGTGCAGGGGTGGAGGTAAATGGGCAGGAAGGTGTCCCAGAGGAGCCAGACCTTTCCACGCTCAGTTTGTCCGAGAAAATGGCCCTGTTCAACCGCCTCGCCCATTCTACAGGCAAGACTGGTGAAGGGACTCGAGGGGACACCCGCCAGCGCAGAGCTAATGCTCGTTTTCAGACTCAACCTATCACCCAGGGAGAGGTGGAGAAGGTACAATAATTTCACCTTTTCCAGTGTCAATGTATAAAGACCCCTAACGACCACTACTAGTTCTTCTACTTTTCTTCTAACATTTATGAGCAAAGTTCTGTCCGATACATATGTTATAATTAGATTCATTTTATTAAAAACTGACATGGGATTATGCATAAAATAAGGCACTGGTAGAAGTTTATAGAAAAGAGACAGGAAATAAGAAATAACAGGAAAGACTGCAATGCTCAACAAAAAGTGCAAAGAAAGCGGAGAAAATTGGCTAAAAAACAAACAAAGGGAACAATTACATCTAACAACAATGAAATTGTGTAAGTAGTGAAAAAATGAAATGAATGATATTCTTGTTTATCACAAAAGCTCAAGTGTAAAACCAAATTTCTGCAGGAGGTTAACAATTTTCAGACAGAACTGATGTGCAGACAAAAGTGTAATTTAATTAGATCACCTAGAGTTTCTTTGCTGTAAGATTTGTGAGAGACCTGCAAACAATTTACTTTCAGGTTACTTCCAGTGACTGCAGTGAGCACCACCAACCAGTTTGCCTCAGTGCTTTAGGGAGAGTTGATGTGGTTCTCTGTGCAGATGGATGACTTTTACATAGCACAAAAAAGGTCACAGAGTTTATTCTGCACTTGGTATTTAATTTACTGGCCTCTATATGTCACAAATGACATCACAAATGGGAAGCCTGACATGATTTACCTTTATCACAAGAACACACCTCGGTCCAAGGAGTATATTTGTGTCATTATTGTTGTTGTTTCCAGAGCTACACTGAATTTTATATTGTTATATGATATATAATTCTGTATATATTAGCAAGGGAGAAAAATGAACACGTTCCTCCCCAGCATGTTCTGACAAAGATAACCTGACATCACGCTGAGATACTTTATAAAAGGTCAATTTCATCTCCACCGTGTTCTCAGCAGTGAGTCATAGTCAATACCTGGTTTCCACACAGGAAGATGAGCTGGCAGTAATCTCTGCGGTGTGCAATGGTGACTTAGAGACCAGTCAGGAGGAACATGTAAGACCCCCGCTGCATTTGTGGAGTTTATGATTGGTTGCATTGAAAAATCCCGCCAGGACTGATCTGATCTGGTCCTGCTAGAAACCGGTGTTTGTGTCTAGTGGCTTTTGGTGTCGGTTAAAAATGAATTGTATTTTGCCTTAGTGTTAGATCTGTGTACTCTTGGCAAAACAGCATGTGATTAAAAGTTCAGGTTGATTTGTTTGTTATCTGTGTCTATTTTTTTAATGGTTGCTGCTTCTGGGACATGCTTGTTCCCTGCATAACAAGCATGGGATATTCAAATGCAAGCAAATGCAGCTTTTTAGTTTGTTTAGTCCTGAAGTAACGTCTGTTGCAAAAGAAATGCTTACCTGTGGATTTAGTATGTGGATAGATGTGATACTAAATGTGTGCAAAAATTGGTTAGACCTTGAATTGTAAACAAAATCAGTGTGTGGTAGTCTGGTGTGGAGCTTTAGCATGTTATTGATGACTGTATATTTCCATGAATATATAAGCCACCTGTGCTGGAGCACCTAGAGGAAGAGACATAAACTACACAATGTAGGAGATAACATTGCTACAGCTTTGATGCACTTTTCTGGTTTTTAAAGTTTAATTCCTAACCACAGACGACATATAAAAGAGTAACTGCTTAGTGTAGTGCTTTACACTTTGGCCTAACAAGCGAAAGAGCCTCAGTTTGTTCCCAGGAGGAGACAAAAACACTCGGCTGTTGTGTCAGGAAGGGCATCCCATGTACAAAATCAAATATGCAGAGCAGTAACTCCTACACTTCATATAAAATGTACAAGTCCAGGATACTGTGCTACTGGCTTTTTTTGGGGCAAACTTCATGCTTTAAGCTAGCGACTCGTCAGTCGCAGGATAACCTGCTCTATTGTCTTTCTGTAATGGGGAGCATAATTACCATTGACGAGGACTTGAAACTAGTGATTGAGACTATAGCATGTTGAGTTCACTCTCTGTGTATACAAATCTAATTTAATCAACTCATCGGGAAAGTGTATGTAGGTCATAGATGTAGGGGAGCAGCAGGGTTGGCTGTCTTTTATATACAGTGTGTGCTTCTAACTAATCCTTTGACTGAAACTTGTTTGAAGGATTCAAATCAAGTGTCAAATTTTAAATCCAGCTTTAATTTTTACTTCATCATGCTCCAGTAGTTTAAAATACTAGGGTGTTTTATTTATTAACTTTTTGTCGCTCAGGCATTTCAGATGCATTTCAGTTCAGTTCAATTTTATTTATACAACTCCAAATCACAACAACAGTTGAGGTGCTTTATATTGTAAGGTAAAGACCCTACACTGCACTGATAACTCCATGATGCCACACCGGTTAACAAAAATGGAAGTATGAACCTAATTAAAAGGAAATTACTGAGCCATGTGTAGGTAGGATGAATGTTATTATAACTGTCGTGGCTAAGACATTTATTATCAGGTGATCGTGTGAATGACAGGTACTGCTGTGGCTTCAGTTGTGCTGTGATTGCTGCTTTCCTTCCTCTCAACAGTTCACGTGTTTCTTCCCTACCTTTTGGCCTCTTTGTCATACCACTTTACTAAACCTATCATCGTCTATCTGTTCATCGTCACATCCACATAGGCCTACTTTCTGCAACCTATCCCTCCATTGAATTCTAATTTCGCTGCTTTAATTATATTCACGTCCTCCGTCCTTCATATCGATCCCTTCACCTCTTCTGTTGTTCTGTCTTTTGTGTCCCGACTTTCTCACACGACTCCTGCTGTTCTTGCAGCTGAAAAACAGTGGCGAGATCAAACTGGAGCCCCTGTCAGCTTCCCTGGTTCGATCAGTGGCAGCTGTCACCTCCCAGGCCTCCGTCGCCATGGTAACCAAGGCGTCAGGCAGCAGTGCTGGTGATGATGATGGTCTCCATTTAGAGAAGTCCACTGCCGTCACCTACATCCCTGCCCAACAACAGGCTTCCAGTAGCACCAGCATTCACCAGGAGAGGGCGCCGAAGTACTTCTCCATGACCCAGAGTAGGGACCCAGGCCACCCAGAGCCTGAGCTCAACTCCTCCCCTCATCCCTTTCCTGAGAGCCAGGAGAAATTTGGGGCCCCTCCTGCTCCCACCTCCTCAACTGATCACAGGCAGGAGGAGGAGAGCCGGAGAGCACCGAAAGAGGAGGAGGTGAAGCAAAGACAACAGGGAGGAGCCAGAGAAGCCGGCCAAGGCAGCAGCATTAAGGGTAAGCGGCACTCCCCCGACAGGGACAGAGACGACAGGCAGCAGGATCCCAGGCTTCAGCACTTTGCCGAGCCCTCTTTGTGGGGGGGCGAGTCAGCGTCTCTGCCCAGCTGGAGAGCCGCAGACGGAGACTCCCACGAGAACAGAGACAGAGCAGAGGGAGGAGGACGAGGAAAAGGAGGCTACCTGAGAGAGGCTGCAGCAGCTCACAGTTCCTCCACACAGGAGCAGGAGAGAGGCAGTGGCCCGGTCTCAGGTAGGAAGCTTCTCTGTTGATTAAAACATAAAGAGATGGAGATGATTGGGGGGATAGGTGGGGGGTAGAGGGGATTGAGAGAAGGATGGACAAAGAGAAATTAAAAACAGAAGGGGGCAAAAAGAAAAGAAAGAACGGAAGTGACAAAAAGACAGAAGAAGAAATGTCTGGGGAAGGGGCTGCTCTCATTATCCTCATTGTCTCATGCAGCATGCTCCCACGCATGATTGGTTTTTGCCGGCTGCACACACACTTGTCCCAGCTGGGGGTGTTTGATTTGGCTGATACAGAAAGAGAGAGAGAGAGGAGAGGGAGAGGCGTCTGAGACTGCATCTAATTAGCATATTTTTCCATGAATTTACCTCGTGGCTCCCTTTGTCTGGAAAGAGGAAGCCCTTTCCTGACATGCTGTTGATCAGCTAAGATTTTTATATAGAACTGTCTCTCCTCACTGCCGTGGCCTATACAGGGGCTGTCATCCCTTTTGCACCACATTACGCCTGTGGCTTAGCTGTGCACATACTACAGTAAAATAGGCCTGACCTGTTTTTATGTACCAATGCACAGAGTGTCCAGGGGTGGTCTTTTCCCATGCATGCACACAAACAGTACATGCAGAGATGAAAGCACTCATTGAGAGAGTGCAGAGCAATTGTTGGGCACTTAAATAAAGCAGGTAGAGGACAAGAGGGACACAATGGAAGGCTTGTCTGCAGGCTATAGCCTTATTTACTTCTGCATGAGTAAATCTTCACTATAGTAAGATCCTTTATACGAGCTTATCATGATTGACTGGGGAATTACCACAACATGCCTAAAAGCACTTAATAAGACACATGTTAAGCCTACCATGTAGTTGTCCTTCTGACTGTGGCCAGAGTTTTTCACCGTACTGTGAGGTATCTCCACAGTATATTTAATACACATTAAGTGGGATAGTCTGGGATTCCTCCCTCCAGGAAATCTTGACCATCTCACACTTTACTTTCTATGCACCAATTTCATTTTCTGTATCAGTATAGTGGACATTTTTTAAAGGAACACAATAAACTGCACTATAATGCAGCGAGGCTCTCAGGTATTCTGTACTGCTTTCAAAAATATTTCCCATGTAATATTATTCCTGCTATCCCTGCTGAGTCAACATACATATAGATTTACTCTCGTGTCCTCTTAACTTTGCCTCGCTCCAAATGTGACAGTGAGAATGTAATGAGCCAACAATCTCATATCAGGCTTTTCTATTTTGTTTGCCCAAAGGGCCATTTGTCACCTGCTCACATTAATAATTAAGCTTCTTTTAATAGCTCTGATACCCATGTTCAAAACTTTGTGCACACTTTAAAGTAGGTGATTCATAGGATATTCGTGTGCATCTCAGATATGTTTCTGAGGGTGAAAACACAGGCAGGCAACAAGATAAGCACACTAGCAACAAAACATATTCAAAAAGTGGCTCACAGCTTCATCTTCTTACATATAACTTGCAGAGTAACAATACAGTGGGGGTTTTTTTTCAGAGTAATTCCTGTGCCTCTAATGGCTTCATTGGGGGGAAAAAATCCTTTTGCTCAAAATATTGAGGTGGACGTGTCTTCTAAAGTCTGCAACTATGTGGCTCAAACTTAAATCCGACAAAATTGTTTCCCTGTGTGCATGCATGTATTTCAGGGGGTTGCTGCACAAACGGATATATGGTTACCTCATCTTTGTGTTTAGTAACACATAAATCCATTTCCAGATAATTATTGGAGTATTTATTCTGTGAAAGGGTTCTGTCAAAAAATGCTTCAGGAATGTTTTAATATATTCAAATTTATAAGAGACAAACAAAATTAAAATCAGTTCAGTCAAAAGAACAATTTGGTCATTTCAAATAAACCCAGCACTAAAATCTCAGATGGAGCTTCCCTAAATTCACCAGCCAACAAACAAAAAGTGAAAGGTAGATTTTAAAGAGCCTTTAAACTAACGCTACACCCACACAGTGCGTTTTAAAAGTTGACTGTCTTTGATTTTCCTGTTAGTTTAGTTTAGTTTTACCTTTTAGGACACAATGACTTACAAATTATCCTGCATCCATGCTAATATTTTTTCATTTCAAAACACAACTTTTTTTTTACAACATTTACTGCTAACATCTACACTGTTCCACTGTATTAACACCAATAAAGGTGGGACTATTGAAAATACTGCTGAACCAGATGTAGTTGGAAAAGTCTTAGTACAAGATATAGACTGTATATAAAAGTTGTACATAGAAATGCTTTAATTATTTCCTTTGGCTGGAAAATGAAATCTGGCAATGTAGAAGTCTGAAAAGATGAAAGGTGAAATGTTGTTTTTCAGGCTGTTGAAAAGATTTGAATTTAACCCAATTCCCAAACAGATTCATGTTTACTCCCACTCAGCAATTTTCTGTTGAATAGAGTTCCAACTGGTAGCTATCGACACCAAAATCGGGTTACATTTTGTGTGAATGATCACACCTCGTTGTTATTTGGTTTTATGGCACAGCAATTTTAAAGTAAAAAAATATTCTTTTGACATTTATTGTAAAACCAAAAACTGTTTGCATGCACAGGGATGAAGAGGTAAACAGTGTGATCTCACAGCAAGCTCATCTGAGGAATTTACAGAGGTATCATAAAGGACGAGATTTCCTTTCAGATTTCAAACAAATGTAATCACATGGGGACATGATTTCACATATGGAAAAATTATCTTTTTAATATTTTTTCAACAGGTTTTGATGGAAGGCCTGTGGCACATGTAAATATGTAAATATCTGTCATTTTGACCAGTTAACACACGCTATTGCTATTTTTCTCTCAGATGTGTCGGATCATCCCGCGCCACTGAGGCCGCTGATAGCTAAAGTGTCATCCAGGACTGTGTCTCAGGTTTCAAGCAGCCAGCAGCAACAGAAGACCGTCATTCAGCCTCCCCAGACCCTCCCTAAACCTTTCACACAGCAGCCTCCTCCAAACCAACCCAAACCTCCGTCATACATCCAGCCCCAACCGTACTCCCAGGCCCCACCAACATATCCCAAACCTTTCAATCACTCGCCACAAACCCAGCCCAAACCTCAGGGATTCGTCCAACCTCTCCCTAAGCCTTACCACCAGACGGCACCGCAGCCTCAGCTCAAACCCCAGGTGCCTCCGCAGACCCCCCCCAAACCTCAGTCCTTGCCCCAGGCGCTCGTCAAGTCCCAGTCCCTGCCCCTGGAACACATCGAGGACTTGGGCAGACACAGTGTTCATTCTGGGGACCTGCTGTCCCCCACAGAGTCCGGAGACCAGCTGTCTGACGGCATGTCCAGCAAACAGATGTCCATCAAGGAGAGGTGAGTGACAGCTAAAGGTTTAATCTATTGCAAATTTACTTGTATAGATTTATTTATTTGCTTTAGATGTAAAAGCAGAGGGGAAAAAGCAGATGTAGAGGATACGATTAAAATGTCCAAAACAACCCCCAAATAGAAAATTAATATTCAATTCCAAAATTCCAGAAAAATTTGTGGTCTTGGGAAGGTGCTGCTCCTAATAAGGACAAAATTCTTTCAGAAGCAAGTCTCACCCTATGGTGGTAATCCCTCGGAGCGGTTATTTGGGGAGCTATGTTGGAGATAAAAAACATGCTAAGGTTTGAGAAAACATTATCTGGTATAAAAGGCTTTTTTCCAGACAATTTACACTTCAACTACTTACATCCAAAGTTACACAACAGCATTAAATGTCAGCACGATTGTCCTCTCTGACTCATCTCAGCAGAGAAGAGAACAAGTTCCATGGTAATACATGTCACGGATTCAGAAAAATGATATTTACACTTACCTACATCGTTACAAAATTAACGAGTTGATATGTCTGCCACCACACAACTGAAACCGTTATGAAGTCTATTGCTGCCGTCTTTGCCGTTATGCCTCATTATGTCTTTGTCTGTTCATGAACAAAAGTTAAATTACGGCTGAGCGTCTGATAATGGTCAGCTCAAAATGATAAAAATAGAGAAAAAGGCCTGACCTCTGAAAAGGTCCTTACAACATAGTGCCAAACAAATCTGGCTTTTACTTAATTCACAAAATTGAATCTCATCCATTTATAAGGTAAGAACTACAAAAGCTCTCACAGTGACATTAATCGGAACACAGACTCAACTTTATTTCAGCATTACAGAAACCAGTCAGAGGTGGACAGTGCACAGCCCCGCATTAGGCGTGGGTTTAGTGAAATTGGTTCAGTAACCATACAAAAACATTTTTTTACATTAATGAAATAAGTGCAGTGTAACCAAAAGACCTGACACTTCTTTTTTTTCTGAATATAAATACCTTCAAAGGCTTTGCTGCAAAACATGTAATACAAACAATGGCACACATGACCGTGACTGGGATCATTTCGGTGAATGAAAATTCATAAAGAAAATCATTCGTTAAAACTTGAAGCCTAGCAACACTGCAGCTATTACTGAACTTAGATTTCATTCACAAGTTCAGGATCCACTCGGAGCTCGGCTCTTTACAAAGTGTGAAATTAATACCACCAAAGATCAGATTTTGATTATTTTCTGTTGGCTGAGTCAAAAAAGTCAAAGCTTGCTAACATTGTAGTGTTACACCTGATAAGACTGTGTGTCCTTGACTGCCGTATATAGGTTTGTTTAACTCTTTCACATCTATGGAGGTGGAAGAGATTCATTATTAGCTTCCCTGTGTTTCACAGCTGGCAGAGAGCTGAGTGGACTGCTAGAGTCCTCTGAGAGTTTGCACATTCATCCTAATGCCCTCATTTCTGCCCTGTCCACACAAGCAGAGGAGATGATGACATACTTTCCTTTACCCCTCGGCCATTCATTATCAGCGTTCCTCATCCAGTCTTTGGAGGCCTTTGTTAACAGTTGTGTTTGCAGCAAAAATCTGGTTTTTCACCCTTGAAAATATATTTTTCTTATGATTTTGATTGAAAACACGAATATGTAAAACATATTTATATATAAATTTGAAAAGCACCATTATCTCAATATTTTTATTTCCATTTATTTTTTATATTATCATTTTATACACATATATGGATATAGCCATTGTAAACATGGAGGTTACCCATTGGCTTCTGGACTTCGGCCCTAAGAATTTAACAAGGCACTGTCCAATGACAATACACAAGATTTTTTAAACAAACAAGTATATTAATTAAAAGCCTAATTTTCGCCTCTTAAAAGATGTTCTCTTGTCTTATGTCAGAGTGGCACTGCTGAAGAAGAGTGGTGAGGAGGACTGGAGGAACAGGATCAATAAGAAACAGGAAGTGGTTAAAGTGGCCTCCACCGAGCAGCCGGCTCAGCCATGGGAAACGGATCAGACCAAAGAGAAGGTTAGTCTTTAACGTGTATACAGTATAATAACTGCGAACTCTTTCCGCGGTCACATTTAGAATGAGTCATGTTTGATTTTGCAAATTTTAACCTAAGCTAAAGAAAAATCTACCAAAAAAATGTAGCTTTTTTTTGTGTCAGTAAAAGTGTTTTTACAGTGATATCTTTTAGCATGAAAATTTAATCTCTCTTAACAGTATCAAGCATTAAAATAAATGATCATTTATGCAGTCGACACTTTTATGATTATATTTATTAATTTATTTGATTATAAGTCAGAAGCATTTACTAACTGTGTGACTGACTTGCAGTTTTGTCGTGCTTCCCAGATACATTGGGCTGGTTCTTGCGCACTGTATGTAGAGAAACTGCACTAAAACCTGTCTCCTCGCATAAATGTTTGTGGTTTCTACATCGCTGTGAATAAAACTGTGTGTGCTCAAATATGACTGGCAGGTCATTCTCCACTTGGATTAAACTTCCTGGAGATTTCTGTAAAGTGGGCACGGGTTTCTAGCTTGGTTTCCAGCAGATTGTGGTTGTAAAACAACATTTGTCTTAAATGTTTGCAGAAAATGTCATGACATGACCAATATAAATCAAACCAAATTAATAGGAATGAATTTTAATCCACTGTTTCAGAAAAGTGTTATATCTGCTTTCAATTTTGCTTCAGGTATATTTTTACAGAGCCTTTGCTCTAACAGTTTTGGTTAAACATAGTAAACACCAGTGCCTCATTTCCCTCCCTATCCTTCATCGTTACCATGCCAGCTTCTGCCCCCATCTCTTTCAGTTAAGTGCTCCTTTTCATTTCATTCCCTTTAGCCCATCTGTTGTTTGAGCGCAGTGGTGTCCGATCAGCGCAGCATCCAGCCCTCAGACAGCAAAAACTAAATCATCAGCCTCGTTCTGCTTGTAGAATTAGCAATCTGGGGTGTTACAAATGAATTTTGACACAATCGGGGAAGCTTCAGGCTAAGTTTGACTTAAACCTCGAGAGGTAATACTCGAAAGCTTCTCTGACAGAAAGAGTTATTTCGGGAATCTCTTATAAGTATTTATGTGCATCTCTGTTGGCTTAAACAGCAGCTAGAAAGACATTTATAAGCTCAAAGAAGTTCTAATTTTGGGATTTGGGACTATGGCACTTTAAAGGCGTCCTTTCCTGCAGCTCGCACACTCAACATTAGTATTCTATGAGGTGAAACCGCCTGCTTAAACGCTGGAGGCTAATCCTCAAGGCGATCTCACCCCTAAAACCCATTAGCAACAATAGCAGTAGCCCCCCCCCCCCCCCCCCCCGCCGGGAACGTTC
>VUQG01000739.1:0-25278 GCA_015106755.1 Etia nguti | reverse complement strand
CACTCTGACGTGTACTTCCCCTGTGTTTAACCCCTCAGGAGGAAGGGGTGGTTGTTCAGGACTCCTCCTCTCTGTCTGTTTCTGAACAGCTGTGGGTAAGACCTGTTGGTGATTAGCTTGGCGTGGGATCTCTGTTTTCCTGTCACAGTTTTGTTTGGATGTTGTGTGAGGCTGCTTGTTGCTTTTCCTGAATCTGCTGGTCTGTGGATGCTCATTACTGAGATGGTCGTTCGAAAAACAACACCTAATATTTAACGTTTAAAACATAGCCTTGATACTAGATTGTACAAACTCATTAGGGCTGTAAATATTTTTAATTAAACACTATTTAAGTCAAGTATTTCTCACACTCAGAAATACTGTAGCATTTGATGAGCAATCACGACTTCACTTTGCAAAAGTCACATCCCCACAGGCTGGCTAAGAAACTGCTTTAAATGCCAATATATTATATTTAAGGAACCCTTGTATGAAGATATGTGGCTTATATTTTATATTTTTTTAAGTCTGACATAAAGTACACTGTGAATGTCTTTTTATAGTTTTGTATTTTTTGTAAAATTTTAAAATAATTCCAGCAACTCATAGGCCACCATTGTTCTTAACACTGTGGTGTTTGGTTGCAATTTTTTGGCTCCTTCTATGACATGGACATGTTTGATATTCAGCCTTTTTTACAACCTTTTTTATTTAAACCTGACCATAGTGTAACAAGGAAAGCAAAGAATTAAACATAACAGGCCTTAGTCAGACTGTATATCACAATGATGATGTTCACAGAGGCGATACGAAGAGAATAGGGAAAAATCTGTGTTTGTGCAGCATAACTCCTCTTTGCCGATCTAGAAGAAGGCAGTTTTATATATTCTGATTTTCTTGATCGATTCCATTAACGATAATTTGTATTTAATGTTTATTGCCCTTTTGGAAATTCTATTTGTGTCTTCTGGCAACTGTCAAACAAGTATACCAACATTGCTGCAGTACAGATGTAACAGCACCAGCAAGAGAGCATCTATTTTTGGTCGCTATCCGAGGCCTGTTAGAGTCCTTGTGCGAGAAAAATGTAGACACAGTATTGGTTTTATGATCAGCAGATCTTTTAGTTGACTAAATGCATCAAATGCTTTGTCTTTGTGCACAAGCACTTTCCTCCCTCTTTCTCCTCTTCCTAGCAACAGGAAGGCTTTGAAAGATAATTCCACGTGTTTCCTTTTTACTGGAAATTGCAACCAAAAGCAGCACTTTAACATTTTATGATGCTTCTAATATAGAGTACAACCAGTTTACATTGCATTATGTCAATAATGTAATGGCGGACTATGCAGATCAAAATATGTTTGATTTTAACCAGTAAAAATATGACGCACATTTTTGACGGTGTGAACAGGCAACAGAGGACATTTTTGGCATGTTAAGACCCACAAGTTGAAACAGACGGGGTTCCTTTAAGCTTTAAGTTTTCATTGCACAGGTAATGTAATTTTCTCCTGGGCGAAATGGCTTTTGCACTTTGCTGCCTTGTTACTAACAGTAAACATTAACATATTCAGCAGACTTTAATAAAAGTAAGTGCATTTTTTTTATTTTTGAGTGTTTTATTTAGAGACAGTAAAACTTACTTACTACTTTTGAAAGGCTTTTGTAATTTCTTAAATTAATAATGAATATTTAAAACCTGCATGTTTTAAAGGTAAAATTAAATTAGCATAGTCAAACTGCATTCCCGATTTCTTGCTTTGGTCTTCTTTCCTTTGCATCCATCGTTTTTCATCCTCTGTGTTCATTGTTTTTCCCTTCTTTCCTTTCCTGTCTTTCAATTTTCCACCCACTACTACATCCTCAGGAGCCTGTCTTCTCCTCTACCTTTTCTCCTCCTATCTCCCTTGGCCAAAAGTGTCAGTATATTGACCATCATAGTCAGGTAAGGTCATGCACCTAGCATGCTCGAACGGGCAGCATGTACTGGAGTCTTATCGCTCTTGCTTGGTCTGCAGCTAATCATGTGAAGAGCAGTTTCTGCATTATTGAAATTGATTTGGTTATGCCAACACGAGTGTACAGCCATCACTTCCACTGAGGAATACAGTAGACTATATATAGCAATGCACCCAGCATGCTCGAATGCATCCAATCTTTTTATAACTGCTTGGTTTGGTACTGTTACTACATGAATAATTGCTCCTTTGGGAACAAAGCAGTGAGCTGGAGCTACAGAGGTGATGCACTTCTTCTATGTATTTGTTTTATGTTTTAATCTTGTTTAAAAACAAGTCCCAGATGACTGGAAATACACTGAATTGAAGACTAACAGTTAGCTTCATTGTGTAGAGATGATTGCTTTTCATGCGGGGCTTGAGACTTTAACCTAATAATCATTCATAATCTGATAATTCGACATGTCTGTGCAGAAGACGGGGGAGGAAATTGAAGCCCAGATGACCATTGAGGAGAGGAAGCAGATGATTTCAACTCGTGAGGATGCTTGGAAGGCAAAGGGCAAAGGAGCAGCTAATGACTCCACCCAGTACACGGTGGCTGCACGTATGGTCAAGAAAGGTGGGTGCTTGGGTTGCTGTTTAAAAATGCTACAGAACAAGACTTTGAAGCAACAGTACACACCCAAAAAAATGGATGTATTTGGACTCTAGTGCTATTTATAAATCTGGATTGACTGATTTGGTGACACTGGCTGTCGAAATGTAGAGATGCACTTGGCTCAAGGGGCCAAAAATGCCAAAAAATCTTTTTTCCTAGGTATTAAAGAAAAAATCCAAAGACCTTATTGTGAGCGGGTTCATGTAGTAGTTATGCCGCTTGGACTAAATTTGTGTCTATGTGTCCGCAGGCCTGGCAGCCTCCTCCTCCGTTATCAGTCCAATACTGTCGCCTGTCTCCACCAAGCTGAAGAGCAGCACGCCTGCTGTCAACAAACCACAAGAGGGTGAGATAGATTTGCAAGTCATCATTGTCACCCCAGAGAAATCGCTGTCAGAGCTTTTAAAAAACTAGTTTGCAGTTTACAGAAGCTGATGGATTTAAAAATAATTGATAAAGTTCATAAAAAAATAACAGCTAATGCGCAATAAATAGCTTGAAGTGTAATAACGGCACAAAACACAAAATAGTTGGATTAACTTGTATTTTTGATTTAATTACTTTAAGAAAATTTTAAGGGGTCCTGATATGTTTGTCTTTATTTTCTGTCAAATATAACTTAAAAAAAACTGGTGAATCCTCATATCGAATATGACCAAAGTTTCAAATAAGTAGGCCAGTTTATGTACAAGTAATTCCTACGAGACAGAAGCTTTAGACTATTCTAGGTCTTTTTTGTCCAGAATATCAGTGAGAGCGGTTAATCCTGTGAACACAAAAGCCTCACCTACCTACTGTTCACACTTTTTGTATGCAAGTAGGAGAAGAGCGTTGACTTAAAGGGAGAGACGCTAAAACAGCTTGAAAACAGAGGAAGAACTAAGAGACTATGCCAAGGTCCAGTACGAGTTCAATGAGGGTAATTTTGAACTGTGAATAATGTAAAGGCAGTCCAGAAAAAATACAGGGATAGAAAGGAGCGTAATGAGAGCACCTTAATCTTAATCACAGCTGTTGTTTTAAAACTTGAATTATGTCTTCCAGAAATTGAGGCGAGGCCGGACATGGAGTCGGATAAGAAGCTTGACAAGTTGGAGAGCTTCTTGGGGCGCTTGAATAGCAAAGGTATGTACATCCGCAGTGACTTTGACCTCAGCTAAGGAATATATTTCATTTTAAAAGCATTAGTGCCAGTCCCCCAAAAATATCTACACCTTACTCTGCGGTGTTATCTTCAAAGAATCTGTATAGATTGCATTTCTTATTATTTTAAACTGTTTTTGTTTTTTTTTCAGTGGCAGGTTTGCAGGAAACCACCATAACAGTGACTGAGAAGGCCGTGAAGGAAGTGATGAAGCTGGATGACGAGATCTTCTCCAAGTTTTACAGGCGTGTCGCTGAATTTCCACGCATGCCCACCAGGATTGACATCAGCGAGGATTTTGACAGCATATTTGGCTCCCAGGCTCCCAAGTAAGAAAAAAAGCTTCTAATTATACATCATCGGCCTCTTGGTAATTATTTTCTACTGTACTCATACTCATTTTTTCTTCCTGACTAGGCTGACTTCAGCCATGGTGCAGCACAAGCGCTCAGTTCGTCCTTCTCGAAACGTTCAGTCATCTAAAAACCCTCTTAAGATGCTGGCAGCTCGAGAGGACATCCGACATGAGTACACAGAGCAGAGACTTAACGTGGCACAGTTGGAAAGCAAGCGAATGAAGGCTGAGAAGACGCAAAGTAAGGACATCACTCTGTGTTTAGGAGTTTGTCGTACAGCAGACCTACTAGAGCCCTTCTGTCATTGTTTGTAATAAAAAAAAGCAACAACAGCAAAATTGGAAACATTATTGTTGTTTGGAGCCAACAAAACTACATCCATTTTTAACCTCTGCAAATTAGCGTGACCCACTTATACAGAAGTATTTACTGCAGGGATGTTTAATGAAGCAGTTATGTTATTTATTTATTTATTTTTAGCCCAGTAGGCCTGTATTGTTTTTCTAAAGTGCGTATTTTTCTCATTTCAGTGAATAAAACCTCAGACTACTCCGAGGCTGCTCTGGCAGGTCTGGCCAGTAAAGAAAACTTTAGCAATGTGAGTCTGCGCAGTGTCAACGTCTCAGAGCAGATGTCTAACAACAGCGCTGTGCCGTACAAGAACATCATGCTGATGCAGATCAAAGGTGAAAACTCGCTTATATTGTGTGTTTGTCTGTCTGCCATTGTTTAACACTGTCTCATTTCCAGCTCCCAGACATGGAATTAACCTAGTCTTGGACAAGAATCTTTTAAATGAGAGCATCATACATTCTTCCTTTAGTCTAAAACTATGTCTAGTGGCACCATGGTGTAGTGGTTAACACATTTGCTTTACCCAGTTTAAGATCAGGAGGAGACACAAACCCAGCTTCATGCTGATCCCAAATCTGAATAAATGGGAGAGATGCATCTGGTGTAACAGCTGTGCCATATCAAATATGGGAAGCCCTCCCCTTGGGGAAAAAAGGGAGCAGCTAAAACTACCTCTAGTTTTCAGAAACTGGCTGTTAATGTTTAGGTTCATACTGAAGTTAGTGTTCTATATGAAAGTCATATTGTTTTTTTGTTTTGGTTGTTTTTGGACCCAGAAAGCCAGAAAGCAAAGTTATTTGATAACATTAGCAAGCTGCATCCATAAACTGTGTAGGTGCGTGTCACAAACATGGGAATCTGCTAATTAGTGGTGAGTAGCAGCCTAATAAATCCTAGACTTTCCTTGAAATCTCTGCAATTTCAGCAATTGAATGTAATCGCATTAAAAAGGCTTCAAAAGCCACTGAGAGGGTTAAATTAGCAGATAGCTCTCAGCTGTGACAGCACCACCACCTGCTGTGGCAACCACACCCCTGATTTTAATGTTTCACAGTATCCAGTTCAGTGATTTGAACATGAAGTGACTGAGGTGAAGCCAAGCAGACATCTTGCTGTAGGCGCCTAGGTTGGTAGCCTCAAGAAACTCAAAAGTAGCCATGCCCCATATAAATATAACAATTATTATAAAATATCGAATTGTATGTATAGCAACAAACAAAAGGGGAAATTGCTTTTTAAAAAACAGAATCTTTTTTTAAGGCTATAAATCTGCATTTTAATGATGATACATCAACATCACTGCATGTGTTGTTTGTTAATGAAATACAGATATTAAATACACAATTTAAAGGAATATCTATTTGTAGTACTTCATTTTCTTTACTAGAACTGGTTGGAAATTCAAAGTTAAGAAATAATGTGATGAATAACTGTGCTTAAAAAGCAAATTTTTTTTATTTACTTACTTGAGTTTTTAGATTTTAATAATTATAAATTAAAAACTGAACAGAGCTATCTGTGAATAATAAGTCTGTTTTTCAGATGCTGATTTGGTTATCTCAACGTGTAGTCAGGCTTTTGCTCCTGTGATAATCCACCAATAAGAAAACAAGGGTCACTCAAATTGTCGTTTTATCCATCTGTCCTTGTAAAATACTTAAAGGTGCTACACAAGTTTTGATTCAAGCCAAACATCTATGATAAATCTATCGAGAAAATGAATTAAAGTGGCTTCATATTTCTTGCAGGTCGTCGTCATGTTCAGACCAGACTAGTGGAGCCCAGAGCTTCGTCTCTGAACAGCGGGGATTGTTTCCTGTTGGTCACTCCAGAGCACTGCTTTGTTTGGATGGGAGAGTTCTCAAACGTTATTGAGAAGGCGAAGGCGAGTGTTACCACTCTGTCTGGTGTGGTCAGAGCTACAGTAGCCATACTGGTGTTTAAACAAAGATGATTCATTGATTATTCAACCTCTGATTTTCATTCTCTGCGCACACACCCACTGGCACATATGCCCATCTGTGCTCCTCGTCAAACACATGTTTTCAGCCTCTCCTTTTTCCCAAAGGACGTCTGTCTAGACAGTTTTTAATAAACATTTGTTTTCCTTTTCTGTGATCTTTACACACTTTATTATGATTTTATGCACAAAGAGCCTAGAAACAGTCGGCCAAATCTCTTCAGTATGACTTTTTTTGTTGTTGTCTTTAATATTTGACATTCTTATGAAGTTTCACCTCTTACCTCTAAGGGGTATTAATGGATTAATTAAGAAGCTAAATTTATTTGTTGGCTACATCGACATCATGGTGAGGATATGGCTACATTTACTGTTTTTTTTTCTTTATATGCAACTCAGATCTACTTTGTCTTGACAGTTTAAACAGCAAATCACATGTCTAGTCTTTTTTTTAAATTATTATTGACACAGCTTCTGTATTTGGTACTAAGTTAGATACAGGTCTAATTTTTTTTTTTTCACTTAAATTTGACCTCAGTTTGAACAGTAACCCAAAATTTACACCAGTCCAGTCGTCACCAAGATAACTCAACTCTGTCTCTGGGAGAGGAGTGAACTGAACTTTGTGTCTCTCTACTAGAGCCTTGTTAAGTTAAGAGATGCTGACAGTAGTGGTTAAAAGTGAGTCTCCACATCTTAAAAGTTTAGAAAACTCTTTCAGGGAAACCATTCATGTCACATCCAGGCTCAGATTCCACATCCACACAGAATTAAAAAGTTTCCTCTTTGTCATCTGCTTACAAACACTTCATTGGCCTCCATGTTTACTTCTATGCATGCAGGTTCACACAGAATCTAGCCCACGAAACTGAAATCTGTCA
Organism: Etia nguti; assembly: GCA_015106755.1. Taxonomy (NCBI): domain Eukaryota; kingdom Metazoa; phylum Chordata; class Actinopteri; order Cichliformes; family Cichlidae; genus Etia; species Etia nguti. The sequence continues at coordinate 17,985 of VUQG01000739.1, read as the reverse complement.
TATTTAAAGGCAGATAAGAGGATTATTTTTATTTCTTGAATGCAGGCAAACGATTTGGCCACATTCATCCAGACAAATAAGGACATGGGTTGCAGGGCGAACCAGGTGCGGACCATTGAAGAAGGGGTGAACCCACAGAGTCCAGATACTCAGGAGTTCTGGACAATCCTCGGTGGACAGATGGCATATCAGTGTAAGACACAAGCTTTTGTCTGTCCGTTTGAACCACTGCACACACTTGTGTTGATAATAGCTTAAAATTTTTGGTTACTATGTCTAATTGTAGCGGCGGGTCCACCAGAGGAGGATGAGCAGTTTGAGAATGCCATCGTGGAAACCAACTGTATTTTCAGACTCCAGGATGATAAGCTGGTTCCTGATGATGATGAGTGGGGAAAGGTCCCACGCAGCTCCCTCCTGACATCCAAGGAGGTGATATATAAAAGCCTCATTATAATTTTGATAGCTTCTTTTCATTTTTCAGCAGAATTTCACGCTTCCGTTTTCTGAACTTGGAAAGATTTGATGAACGGAGAGGAAATAGCATTTCATCACTGGTGCAGTTTAGCTTTATTTTTGGTTTGCATGTGAATAGGACACTTTTCAGCATTTCTGTAACCTGTGTCACACAAGAATGCAAAGCACTGTATTTCAGAAGGGAAATATTACATGGAAGAAATGAGAGTTTATTCTCAAAAAAACGGGTTAGACTCCAATGAGAAGCAAAGCTATAGATGAAGGTCAAAGATAGTGAATGGACTCTCTGGAGTCTAGACCCTGGTGGTGGTGGATCAGAGAAAGAGTTTCTGATGCAAACTTTATATGAGATGCAAAATATAAAGAAGCTGGAGATTCACTGCCCTGAATTTAAAGAACAGGGACTGAACCCATGCTAACTTTTTGGAGCTATAAAGGACTATATTTGGAGACCGTCAAGCTGTCAGCTTACGCTTAGTTAGCAAGCTGCATGCATAGACTGTATATTGCACAGACACCTGCAAATTTGCACTAAGTAACATACAAAGGGCTAGAGTTTCAGTCACTAAAGTGATGCACAGACTTCTCAGATCGTCTCTTGCAAGAGTGTCAAACATAAGGTCAAAGACTCTAATGCAGCCCACTGTGCAGCTTTTGAAAATGTGAAGGAGGCCATAATTTTTTTGGACTTTTACTGTATTTTCAGCATTGTTAACATATTTTCCTCCTCCACATTTATTCTTACTGCGCCAAAGTAATTATGTAAAAAATAAACAATTAAATTGCAGAAAAGGTTGTATTTTTTTACTCTATACTAGAAAATTTTCTTCTTCTTTTGGTTTTTTTTTAAGAGCAGGTCCACATTTAAACAAACTAATCAGTTTGTGAATTTATAAATCTTTCTGAATTATAATTACAGGATAGTCTGGTCAATGCGCTACCAGAACTTTTCCCATAATTTTACATATTAATTTATTTATTTTTTGTTGACAGACGTTTAATACAACAGCATTTCTTTATCACATCGAGACACTGAGACACACTGAAATTGTGCTTCTCATATTAACATATCTCAGGGATTAAATGTGTAGTTAAACATCTTCACATTGACAGAAAGAGGAGTTTCACTGATCTGGCCCACTTAAGATCAAAGTGGGCTGTATGCGGCCCTCAATATAAAATGAGTTTGACATTCTTGGTCTATAGCAAACAGTAGACCATATAATCTGCTAGATTTTTTCATTAAAATGCTTAAAAAAGGGAATAGAGCTGCAGATTCATATGAGAAATGCAGTTCAGTGACTGTCAGTCAAAGCCGTCATGCTCCAGTCATGTATTGTATGTACGGTCGGCAAGGTTTGTCATCTCAGTTGCAGGCAACTGCAACCGACAAATAAATGCATTATCCAATCCAATCCTCAAAATGCAAACTTTAAGTTTTAGTAAAAATTTACTGTGGTGAGTTATGTATAAAAACAAAAAAAACAAACCTGCCATAACATGTTATAAAGGGGAAATTAGCTTCAGACCAAAACTGTTCCTTGTGTCAAGCTGTAAACATATTTCTCTTAAGTGTCACATTTTGAAGTGGTAGTCTGTGAGGACTGAATCACTTTAGGAAACAACCTTAAGTGGCCACTTGAAGAATTTATTTTAGTTCCTGAGGTTGACACAACATGTTTGCAGCAATTGTTTTTTTTTTCGTTTTTTGTATTTTACGTCTTATTTCTGGGATTCATGTAACAACACTACATGTGTTATTGTGTATAATATAGATGATTTTGTCCATATGTAACTTGAAAGGGGTTTATTAAGCTTGAAGCAGTGCTAACTGGGTGTCTGTGGTTGTTGTGCTTTGTGTGCTGCAGGTTTTGGTGTTTGATTTTGGCAGTGAGGTGTATGTGTGGCATGGTAAAGAGGTGACTCTGGCCCAAAGGAAGGTGGCCTTCCAGCTGGCTAAACACCTGTGGAACGGGACGTTTGACTACACGTGCTGTGACGTGAACCCTCTGGACCCTGGAGGCTGCAACAAACTCATACCCAGGTGAGAATACACATGCCAGCTTCACATTTTTACTTCTGGCCTCGATTAAACAACAAAAAAGCTTAGTGTTCCAAAATGATCAACATTATTTCTTAGTCTTTAAAAGGTGTTTGATTTCATGAAGTTTAACATCCTTATCCTCTTCGTTTACCACGCTCTTCTCCACAGGAAGGGCCAGGGCCGTCCCGACTGGGCAATATTCGGCAGGCTGACAGAGCATAATGAGACAATCTTATTCAAGGAGAAGTTCATGGATTGGACTGAAGCAAAGTCCCCAACGCCAAAGGAAGGCTGCGAGCTTGTACCTGAGCAGAAGGTGCAAATCAGACTCTTGTTGTATGAGGATAAATAGCTTTCTTCCACAGATCATCCACATCAGAGAAGCTTCATATATCGACTTTATCTCGCCATCTGTTTATTTGTTGCGCTGCCTCAGTCAGGCTCAGTTCATTTTGTCAGGAACAGTTTATTACACACTGGGACTAAGAATTAGAGCGCATATGCCTTTGGTTAGATGCTGTATGAAGCATTAGTGCGTCAAAGTGCCTTATATTGCCTGTTGGCTCAGTTTTCACTATCACATCTTAACATTTCATTTGATTCTAATCCTGTCTGTAATCTTTCTCCCAGGAGGCTCCAAGGCGAGAGTGCCGGCCTTACGATGCCACCCTAATGCTGCCTATCCTGCAGTCATCAGTTTCCATGATTTTGGATGGGGTGAATGTCGGGCGTGGCCACGGTCCAGTGGAAACAGAGGACTCCATGAGGAGTCAGGAGATCGTCACAGTTTCTGTGGACGTTTGGCACATCCTGGAGTTTGATTACAGCCGTCTGCCACGCCAGAGCATAGGCCAGTTTCACGAGGGGGACGCCTATGTGGTCAAGTGGAAGTACATGGTCAGCACCTCAGGTTGGTCTCTAGTCATATTCTGACATGGTAAAAATTATCTACTTGACATTTTGCATTTGTGTGCTTTATGGCACACAAACAGGTAGGTGAATTTAATCTTTCAGAAACAAATTGACATTCAGCGTGGCAAATTACAAGAAGTGAGCTCTGATAATTCATTACAACGCCACGTCACTCAAAAAGAGGTAAAAGTTTTTTGTTGTGTAGTGAAAAGAGTAGTTTCAGAGTGGTTTATTGATTCTTTTGTTGTCTGGTTCTATATTTTGGTCCCAGTTGGTCGCAGGCAGAACCCAGAGGCAAGGAGCAGTGGGCCCGGGAAGGAGAAATGCTGCTACTTCTTCTGGCAGGGGCGACACTCCACTGTCAGCGAGAAGGGGACGTCAGCATTGATGACGGTGGAGCTGGACGAGGAGAGAGGGGCACAGGTACAAGAAACAAGGCAGTCAGTGTTTAAAAACATCTTATCAGCTCTGCAGTGAAGGATAACGATATGAAATGTTACTGAAGTAACATACTATCCCGCTTCCATTGAATCGTGCATCACGGGAGATTACGACGGCATTAAGATGGCTAACAATTAAAGTTTCGCACGTTCTCTTTACAACGTGCACACGTACAGAAAGATGGACACTGTGCATACGTTTGTAGTCTTGACTTTAACACAGTAATTTGACCCCTGTGTTTTACAGGTACAGGTGCAGCAAGGAAAGGAGTCGGCATGTTTCCTGCAGTGCTTCAATGGAGGAATGATCGTCCATGCTGGCAAAAGGGAGGAGGAGGAGGAGAACATTCAGAGTAAGTATTTGGACATTTCCGTGTTTCATTCTATTTACTTTTATATATCACAGTTTCAGATTTTTCAGTTAAGGGCTCTGATAGTTTTCTGAACCAGGCACAGTGACTCCTCAAAGCCTTAATGATGAAGTTGGTCAGATGTATTTGAAGTATATCTGATTTGTCCTGGATATTTTTTTAGTTTTGGGCTCCATTTAGAAAAAAGAGTAGAAAAATAAACTAATTTAAAAATATTATCTACTGAATCTTTTTTTTAATATCTTTCCCAGCTATTTAACATCATTATTATAGTTTTATCTGAAAAGGGTTTTTTTTAAAATCATCATTTAAATTGAATTTTGCCTTTAAAAAAACCCAACTGGTGTTAAATAAAGAAAATAAATTATTGTTGGTATAATATGATGTATGTTGGATTGCTGATTAAGGATTAAGGATAAAAACTTCCTGTCACTCACGCTTACCTTCTCTACTCAGGTGAGTGGCGTCTTTACTGTGTGCGTGGTGAAGTGCCGGTGGAGGGCCACCTGCTGGAGGTGGCTTGTCACTGCAGCAGCCTTCGCTCTAGAACCTCCATGATCCTGCTCAACATCAACAAGGCCATCATCTACCTGTGGCACGGCTGCAAATCGCAGCTGCACACCCGCAGTGTTGGAAACACGGCCGCTCTTAAGATCAAGGAGCAGTAAGTGTTTATAAGGACAGAGCAAAGCCGGTGTTTCCTCATTTTACACTCTCATCTGTGTATTGAATGTAATTTCTTTCTTTGCTGCTGTCAGGTGTCCTCTGGAAGCAGGCCTCCACAGCAGCAGCAAAGTGACCATCCATGAGTGCGATGAGGGAGTGGAGCCTCCGGGCTTCTGGGAGGCTCTGGGGAGAAAAGACAGGAAAGCCTATGACTGCATGCTGCAAGGTACAGGAAACAGTGTTTTTATATGTTGACACCAAAGACTCAGCTTGTTTGAAATTTGTTTAAAAATGACCGTTGTTATAACACCATCATTGTTTCCTACCGTCACTGTTACTATCATTGCCACGCTGCTGCAGTAGTAACTGTAATTGTAACTGATATCATTTCTAGTAAAGGTAAAAATATCTAATTTAGCACACATTATGAATTCGATACATACAATAAAATTCATACCGCGTACTTATACTACCGCGCAGTAAAATTGCTCTTTTGCATTCTTGTGCATTTCACAATAAAGTGCATGAATATGTTATCTGTAGGTCAAATTTAGACTTTTTAAAAGCCCTTATGATGGCTTAATAACAATTTAGTTCAATTTAATTTTATTTATATACCAACTCAAGCCTCAGTGTGCTTTTTACTGTAGGGCAGTGATTCCCAAAGTGTGGCCCGGGTACTCCAGGTGGTCCACAGTATTAAAAGAAATTCGGTTTGAAATTGTATGTACAGTTACATATTTATATTCGTTTATATAAAAAGTGAATCAAAACTGGTAATAAAAGACAGTTAGTGTGTGTTATTATGCATATTACTCTGACCCAAATTTTATGCTCATGCATTGAAGTTTGTGTCCCAGTGGCAGGTGGGTCACACATTGACCATAACACATGAGGCCAATGTGATTATCCATATGACTGGGTAGCATTAGCAGTTCATAGTCAACAGCCTGTGTTTTTTTGTTTTTTTAGTATTAAAAAATTTGAAGATTTAAGATTGGGTGGGCTTCATGGGATTTTTGGGTTTTTAAGGGGGCCACAGGATTCTTGAATTTGGGAATTACTTAATAAAGACTTAATGCTCTTTACTCTACAATATAGGATTTTAGAATATTATTTCACAAAATGCAGTATTTTTCTTTTTAGGAATTAACAATTACAACAATTGTTTATCAAAAATATAAAAATGAAATCAGAAATAACAGGTTTGATTTTTTTTCAATGTATAACAAAATATTAAATCATGAGGTGTAGTCTAAAGCTCTCCACACCTACACTGGTTGTCATCTGAGGAACAATGATGTATCTTGTTGTTTGTCAGATCCAGGAAAATTCAATTTCACCCCACGGCTCTTCCAGCTGAGCAGCACATCTGGAGATTTTGTAGCAAATGAGTTTTTCCACCCATCCAGAGCTCCAGACCTGGTCAGCTCGCTGCCCTTCCTGCAAGAAGATCTGTACAACGCACCTCAACCTGGTGAGGCTGGGACACAAACGGTTTGACGGTGGGAATTTACATTCTTCTAATTCAGGCTTCCACCCATCCTTGCTCTACGAGCTTTGAGTGAGGAAACAGGAATGTTTTAGCTAGACATACCATCCACCTCATTTACTAATATGTGAATGGAAACTCACTTTTTCCAAAAAAAAAAAAAGAAAATCTGATTTACAACACATGCCAACAAATCTATAGCAACTGTGTGATGCTGTCATATCAATATGGACCAAAATCTCTGAATTTTTCCAGCATCTTGTTGAACCCAATACTAGCTGCGTGTACCTAATAAAGTGTCCAGTGATTGGATATAGGGAACCCTACCTAGAGGTAGAAAAAGTGGTGAAGCATGTCTGTCTGATATATGTGCATTTATGTTTGGTAAAACAGCCATGCTTTAATCTTTATTCATTTCCACAATTCATGACTGTTCTTTTTTTGGATGATTCGGGGTTTGTGCGTCACTCGTTCGTCTGCACAGTTTAAGAACAGATTTGTGAGAACACACTGTTTGTAAATGAAGACCAATGTTTTTATTGACTGCTGGGGAATAAAATGAGCAGCTGAGCTGTTATGAAAACAGTTTTATTTTAATTATGTTGAATTATTTGTAGACAAAATACATGCATAAACTGTACTGTGGGAGCTCTAATGTGCAAGAGTATTCATATTCATCACCTCAGCTCAAAGGTTATTTTTCTTTTCATTTAGTTTCATCTCGTGTCATTTGAGTAAAATATACACCTATGCTCATTTCTACAACCTGAACCTGTAGAAGACATCAGGATGATTCAATCGCTCCTCTTTAATACATTATTTATTTACATCAGTTAGAGCTGTTTTAGAATGAGATCAGTTGTATCTGTCCAAGATTATGCCTGAGAGAGTGAGGATATAAAAATAGCTTCATTCCAACATCTCTCTCACATCCTTGCAAAAACAAGATGAAGAGATGCTATTAAGGAACTGATTTTTTGCCAAATGAAAGACACACTTTCTAATCTCATTGTCTTTTTTATCATCACCCTGATACTCGCACAGACTTAAAGGATCATTTGGGGGAGAAAAACAAACACTTTAAAATGTAGATGCATAACTACAAATCCAGAACATACAGTATGCAGGTTACACCGCATATTTCTTACTGTATCTTATATCTCTGGCACAGCTTTGTTCCTGGTGGATAACTTCCACGAGGTTTACCTGTGGCAGGGCTGGTGGCCTCAGGACAGCGAGAGGACTGGCTCTGCTCATATCCGCTGGGATGCAGACAGGAAGTGCGCAATGGAGACTGTGCTGCAGTACTGCAAACGTGAGGCAAACATCCAACTATTTAAAATAGTCCTGAGGATTTTTTTTTTCAGAAACTTTAAAAGCAGAAAAAAAACATTAGGAAAAGATTAATGTGTAATTTAATGAGAACCTTGTGCTGATTTTCTCCTGCAGAGAGGAACGAGAAGAAACCTCAGAAGTCATACCTGATCCACGCCGGCCTGGAGCCGCTCACCTTCACTAACATGTTTCCCAGCTGGGAGCACAGAGAGGACGTGGCTGAGATTACAGAGAAAGTGAGCAAGACACATGGGTTATATTGTTATCCTATACTTTTTCTCTTGGACTTCACTGCAGTAGCTTTCCATATTCATGTTCAAAGTAATTCATATTTAGTTTATTCTCAGCCTTGGTGCACCCCCTCAGTTCAGCTTCATGTCCGAAACAAGCTATTCTGACTCCCTTCATCCTTCTTTTAAGACGTCTTTTTCCGTCCCAAATAAAAGATTTAAAAAATTAAATAAATAAAACTTCCTTTCTTCCTGCACCTCCTTTTTAATATACCCTCATCCAAAGTGGAAAAATTGATTAATATTTAGATTTTGCTATATTTTTCCTTGCACACTGATACAGGAGTCTGTGCATGCTCTGTTGTGGTTGCAGGAGGCGGAGGTGTGTAACCAGATCATCCTGGTGGAGGACGTGTTGGCCCGGCTCTGTCAGAACACCTTCCCTCTGGCTCAGCTGCAGGCCCGGCCGCTGCCAGAGGGAGTCGACCCACTCTGCCTGGAGCTCTACCTGTCTGACCAGGACTTTGAGGTCAGTAAAGTGAAAAAACTATTTTACTTTTGCTTTGCAGTTTTTGTTGGAAGCGTTTTAGTCAGTAAAAACATAATCAACATAACATATTTCTTTCCTTTTACTAGATTTTTTTAATAACTATTAAATCTGATTGCAATGACAGTTGAGTTGAAATCAAATAGGGAGAGACACAGGGAGGGAGACATTTTTTCTGAAGTGAAATTTTCACTCAGTTATCTTTTATTGATGAGAAGGAAAATGTAGCTGATGACAATTTAACACTGTGGCAAACATAGGAAAACGTTGCCTGACTGTACCTATAAAAAGCAAAAACTGTATCCGCTTGGTTTGTTCCCTGGAAGTTCCCTGACAGTGCAGAAGCATACATGCAGATATACATAGAGAATGAAGCTTCCAGCAAGCAAAGAGAAAACAGCAGCCACACTAGAAGTGCTGCAGAGATGCACAAACAGACAATCCTGAAATAGGTCTCAGCCAAATTTATCTAGTGCATATTTTTTCTTTTTGTTTTTTATCGGCACAGTGATCACATCAAGGTGAAGCAAAAATAACCTCAGTGATTCACATCAGTGATTTGAGCAGTTATGAAGCAGGTACATCAACAAGTATAAATGGTGGAAAACCAGAACTGTACACACTAACTAACCCTCAGTCATTAAAATCCATCTAACACTATCTAACTCTCACTTTACAGACCAGTTTGTAGGTGGATTCAGGTAAGAAGAGATGCTCGTGTGACTCATCCGCACTGATGACCCGTCCTTCTCTCGAGCACGTCAGCACTGTGTTTTTCTTCTTTATACTGAAAGAAAAAAAAAATCACTCCTGTCTTTTGAGTGTGGTGCTGGTCGAGGAGGAAAGATTGTGCTTGGCTGCACAATTATGTCTGAAAAGATCATCCAGAAACACCATTAGGCTGTTAGACAGTACTTTATATAAGCTGCAATCACAAAGGACTTGGCACTTCAACTCCTTCACACAGGAGACAACAAATACAAAATGACACATGATCCAAAATTAGCTTCCATCTCTGCTGGGAGAAAAGATGAAAAGTTACAACTGACCACTTGAATCAGTCAGAGAATTCAGGATTTGATTGATATACGCTGTAAGTGTGTACTTTTATACACTTCAGTTAACACCTCAGAGTTGAAGCTATAACTCTAGTGTGCTCTGGAGCTTTTCTAAGTCTTTTTTATTATAAATGACACACTAATTTATGGTTTACAACTCCTTAAATATCCTAGATGCAGGACTTAAAAATCATTACATTATTTTCTTTTTCCTAAATTATCTTATATAGGACATGATTTATAGATAAGCTAAAGTTTTAATGTTCATTCGGGGTGTACAAATAATGGTAAACCTAAACTGTAGGCTACCTTTAACTCATCTTAAAAATACAAAATTCTTAGACCAGGTGAGGTCCCATTTTTACAGCATACTGGCAAAAACCATAAAGATGATGATGACGATGGCCTGACAATAGCTTGACAAGGTTGGTTATTCTTGGATGTTGAAGCCAGTGGCCGGAAAGAAATCTAAACTGTGCATTTAGTTTGCTTCAGATGGAGGAGAATGGGATTTAATTTCAGGAAAAACATGAGATTTTCATGTTATTTCAATATTAATAAACACATTTAGCTAGCGTTCGTAAACTCAGCCTGGTTAGAGGTATATTTTCATTGAATGTTTAGTCTCAAATTTCATATAAAGGAGTAAAAAGTATTAAAAGCCTTAAATATATATTCTCTGTACCTGTACACACCCAGTATTGCTCAGAAGACCTTTGAAGGAATCACATCAGGCTTATTTGTCACTATTTACTAATATTGCATAGAAAAAAAACATCAGGATATAATGGATTTTATGTAATTTTATCATTAATAATAATTAGTTACATCCTAGTGAGTTAAGGGGTCGCTTATCTCATGATGGTTTTCGTGGTAGGAACGGGTTTAGACTTGTAAATGATGTGTTTCTGCTCTTGTGATAATTGACAGGTTTTATCTGCGCAGCTGCAGTTTGTCTCTCCGACCACGCCGCACTCTTTCCACACTTCTCTGCTCCTGCAGCTTTTCTCTTTGCACGCACGCACACAACTTCTACCTTTCCTCTCAGTGCAAATAAATGCTCTTTAGTGATTCACCGTTAGCTGCACTGCAGTCTGACTCACTATCTGTCTGTGGAGCACAAAATGGAGGCATGAAAAAACACCAACACTGGATGGAGTTGATTTGTTTACCCTCAGTAACGACCCACAGGGCACAAGATATCACGTCACGTTAGAGAATCAGTGATTTGGCAGATTGGATTGTACAAGAAAATATTTGAAAATATTGTTTTCCTATTTATATTAAACTGAACTTTTCTGAAAACTGTGTGCTCTGAAACATCTCACTGTGAAAGTACCAAAAAAATGTATAATCACTAAGCACCTACTCATCTGTGTTTCCATAAAATGATCCAGTCAGACAATCATGTGACAGCAGTGCAAAGGATAACATCCTGCAGATATGGCGCTGGAGCTTCACTCAATCAAACATGATTGATCGGGTGATTAGAGCATTTCTAAAGACACAAAGGTGAAGATAAGTAGATACCAGCCAAAAAGGTGTTTGGTCTATCATCTGGACACAGGAAAGAGAACGAGGACACAGGAAGCAGAGAAGAGTATTCCAAGGAAGAGGTTTGCAAATAAGAAGTGGGATGTGAGACTGAAAAACAAGGAAGGAGAAAGGATTTGCATCCACAGAGACCGACGTAGGGCAAATCGGACATCTGAAGAAGCTTTTATGCAAACACAAAGCCGTGGATGCTTAAAACAGCTAAATCTAATTGGGGTTGGGCAGATCCATGTGAATAAACTAACCTTTAGAGTAAACAGGAAGTAGGAGAAAGGCATACCTCCACAAGAAGACTGAAACTAAACATGATAAGAGACATTTAAACGTTTCCTGCCTCAGATTTTCATGAAATTATATATTTTTTGATGCTTTGACAGTCAGTGTTTTATCAGATGCACCTGCTAATAAAACTTAACACATTCAGAGGTGTGTTAGTATAAAACAAAGGTTGAATTTTGTCACCGAACAACAATATTGAACATGTTGAACCATTATCAGCTAGAGTTAAATTGCCATCTCTCCTCTCTGAGGCTGTGCTTGGCATTTGGTGACGATCCTATCACACTGCCTGTGTTCTCTTCTGAAATGTTTGCCTCTTTTTCTGATCACAGAAAGCTTTGGAGGTGAAGAGAGAGGAATATGAACATCTGCCAGGGTGGAAGCAAGTGAACTTAAAGAAGGCCAAAGGACTGTTTTAATTGTTTTTTTAATAGCAGTTGGTACGTGAAGAGATACAAGAGAGGACAGTCGAAGCCGCAGAGAGATGAACCTGCTTTTGAGCTGATACGAGGAGAATGAGACTGGAGATGCACTCGCCTCGCTTATAGTGATGTTTTACTTCTCAACTTTGTCGTTCCTTAACAAAATGAAATTCAAGCGGTATAACAAGCAGGTTAAAAGAAAAAAGACACCTGGCTTTGGTGCATACATGGCTTTTATGTGTGTCAGAGCACTAAAATCACCGCTTATGGACTCGTCAAGGAAAAAGACTTGGACGCTTGTTGTCAGAGTGCCATGCTGTGGTTGTGTATGTGTGCGACTGTATATAATGTTTGTGTGCAACGTTAATTTGTGTAAAACTGTGTGTAGGTGCGCCTGTGACTTTGTATCTATGTAAAAACGAGTCCTGTCGTGTCAGATGTCGTAAGGAAAGTCGTCACTTCTTCTGTCCACACTGTCTGGATTCTGTCAGGCCTCTTAGGTAACTCATATTGCTCAAAACTGCTGAAGTGACCCTGTCTTACTGGGCGCCTGAGAGTTTCATTAGGAGAGAAACAGCAGCTTGAAGAATCTGATTGTATAGTGCCTTGCTTTTTGTGTACAGTTTATATACAGAAATTCTAGTCTGCATTTTTAAAGACTTTCTTTGTGATATAAGACATAGTGAATTAAATCACAATAATGCTCAACTCAGAAGTGGAGTCATTTGTATCTCTGATGCCTACACGTTCATTTCATTGCATCATATCTCCAAAATACAGATTCAATCTTTGCTATCAGGAAAGAGTGAAGCAGCAAATTACAGCAACCATTCCAAGTATTTTTTACATAACTCAGTTTTTCCTTTTTCACTTTTTTTTCACAACATCTTTTTTTAAATAAAGGAGCTGATTCTTTTGTGGTTGTGATGAATTACTGGACTTCATTAGTTTTCAAAGTGTATTTAATATTTTGTCCAGTCCATTAGACTCTTAAAGGTTTCGAACAGGTTAGAAATGTCTTCTTCTTTTGATATAACTTTAAAATTAAAAAATGATCATAAAATGTTCTCCCAGTTCCAACGAAACTGTGATGCAGAGTAGAATTTAAATTGAAACTGAATGCAATGATTCTATATTTTTTTCACAGCACAACACAGAAAACATCAAATGTTTGAACTTAGAAAATGTACCACTTTGAGGGTAAAAAAATTGAATTGTGTAAACTAAAGACAATTAAAATGTGGGGTATTGTCTCAATATCCGGACATAGGGGTAAAAAAAATCTGTACTATCCCACACCTGGACATTTTTTTACCCTAACGCACCTGTCTAGCCCGGGTCAGCCTGTTTCAGCGCCCTCTGCTGGACACCATTTAGCATTACATTAGCTGCATTCAACAGTTTTACTGCAGTCACTCAGTAACACGATTGGTGCTTATTTACCAAAATATTTTCCAGCAAAGAGCTAAACAGAGTCTGCGCAGACTTTGTCATGACGCACATTCATCGGGAAGGGGTCTGGAGTCTGTGAAAGGCGAACACCCTGCTTTAGATTAACCGGACAGTAACTGGATCCATCCGGCTCGGTAAGTTTTGTTTTTGAGAGAGAGGAAAAAAATCTGAAGACAAGTAGGCCACTCCCTGTTGTGCTCCTGTGCTCAGATGTTTTTAAAGTGTCTATAAAACACGCTTCTTCTTTTTTTGCACAGCGAATACCTTCGTCAGAGCTGGCGTGGAGATCTCTGCAGAAGTTCGGCACTATTTAAAGTATAGTTTCTTTTCTGGAAGACTCACCCAGATTCTGCCGTACAGTTTCAAACTTAGCAAACTTACTAAAAGTGCGATTTAAAAAAAGAGCAAGCTTCAACTTTACAGTTTTCCATGCAGCGGTTTGTTTTAGCTTTACTGCGTTTGCATGACACCGCGCTTAAATTTTGTTGCGCTTCTACCCTAATTTTTTAGTAGTCTTTCTCCGATGCTGAATTTTGATAAAGGGATAATACATTAATAATAATGTATTATTAATAATTACATTTAATAATTACATTATTATTAATAATAATGTAATTATAATTAAATATATACATTAGTAATACATTTAAGAAAAATATTTAATCGTCATGTAAAGCGCTTTGACATCACACAAAGTTAGTGTGTATGTGTGTGAAAGAGGAATGGAGCAAAGTGCGTTTGTGTGGGTGGGGAGTTGGATGTACCGTGTTATTTTGAAGAAATAGAAGTCTGTTTAGTTTTGCGGGTGCAAAATGCACTTCGTCACTTCCTTTAGAAATTCACTAAAAACTTAAATATGACCTTGACAACACTAGACTGTAAAACTACTTTGAATATGATCTTGCTGAAAAAAGTCAATCGAATATGATGGCGTCATATGGAAATTTGCGCTTTCTTTGTTTCTCGTTCCCACAAATACCCAGACTTTGTATTACAATGCACGATACAGTCTAATTGTGATAGATTATAGTGTTTTACAAATATCAAAAATACACGTACGGCAGGTTGTTTCTTTACTGTTTAACAATAATCACCAAGAAGAAAAAACACTACCACAAAACCTAGAGTAGAAGCGCAAGGATATTGAAACAACCTTTAGCCTAAAAAAACTTGATCTGTCCGCCTGTGTGACTGTGCGCTTGCCCAGAATTTATTTAAGAGGAGCTTGGTTTTTGTATGATACAATGGCTTGTCGCAGCACTGGGGCTTAGGTTCAGCACTGAAAGATCTGTGTCGCCTGACACTTTATTAGGTACACCTGTTCAACTGATTGTTAATGCAAATATCTATTTAGCCACCCACCCAGCAACTCAGTGCATTTGGACATTTAGCCATGGTCAAGGCGGCCTGCTGAGTTTAAACTGAGCATCAGAATGCAAAAGAGTTTTTAATTTGGTTTTGCAAAGAGGTCAAAGAACAGTGCAGAGCCCAACAACCATCTGCATGGCTTTTGAGAGAAAATAATAATAACAAACACAGAATCCTTTATAGAAACAAGGTATCTACCCGCCGTGGTCACAGAATACAATCAGACAAAAGAATCTTTACAGCTGAGTATATCTTGTAATAGAGGATTATATAAAGACCAAACATTATGTTATGGAGCCTTCCGTTCAGCAATATCAAATTAACACAGACAGAATCTTCCGTCACAACATCTGAAGGGCACCTGTACTCTTTGACATCATCATGATCCAATAACAAGCTGCCATAAGTGAGAAAACGATGCTTTAGAACAGCCACTCCCAAAGTCGAGAGTGCTGTGGCCCATTTAAAGAACGGAAAACCCAGCACGGCCCACCCAATATGAAATCCTCCCTGTAATTAAAATAAAAAAAGAAATAGATATATTTCCTTGACAAACAAACACAAACAACTCAGGCTGTTGGCTATAATTTGCTAATGTTACCCAATCATATGCATAGTGTTAAGGCCAGTGTGTGACCCTGCCTGCCAAAGGGACACAAATTTCAATACAAGAGCAGAAAATTTAGGTCAGAGTTCTGAATAATATCACAAACTAACCACCTCTTACTACCAGTTCAAATTGATTTTTTATATAAGTAAATTAACTTATATAATATAGTTACATATAAATATGTAACTACACATACTTCTGAGTAATTCCAAACTGAATTTCTGTTAATACTGTGGCCTACCCGCAGTACCTTCACAGCCCACCAGAGGGCCCCAGCCCACACTTTGGGAATCCCAGCTTTAGAAAATTACTTTGGACGCTAGAATGTAGGTAAAAAAATGACCTTTCACATGCTGTAACTTTGTGAAAGGTCGTCAAAATGCACCTATGAGTGTGTTCTTCAGTGACTGATCAGAGCAGGAAAATTATCTAGTGTACTAATGCTTGTTTCTTTTCCTCTGCATCATTGGCATTAAATTTGTGAAGCTTTACTACTGAAAATGTTTATATATTCCATGAGACAGCTGAAGTAAAATTAATTAGGTTACCATTTGTAACAAAGCTTAAATGTAATTTTCAGCCTTTAAAATTTCATGTGGTTAAAAAGTTGTGAGGTTTGAAAAATGCCAGGATACAGTAACATGACTTAAAAAGTGCCACATTTTGACCTAACACTGTGTACTTTCTGGTCTGTAACTCCAGTAATCTACATAGTATGTAGCATGTCCTTAAATATACTGAAGTAAAAAGAAAATCATCTGATTCTGATGGTGTCGAGTGGGACGCATTCAATAAATGTTTCTTTTTTTATTTTCCTTGCAATGACCCATTTGTCCAAAGACTGGACATTCATGGAGTTCAGTCTTTGATCTTTCAGAAAAGATGTCCTCCCAAGTCAGGCTGAGGCTGCTGCCGAGCACCAGGTGTCTGTTTGATGAGCCCGTTCAGCTGAAAGTGGCCGGGCTGCGGTCAAGGCAGGTGGTCACTATCAGAGCCACATCGACCGACGAGAGAGAAGTGGTGTTCGGCTCTTCGGCCACTTACAGGGCAGATGATGGCGGAGAGGTCGACCTGAACAGAGACCCCTCACTCAGCGGGAGCTACGTAGGAGTGCAGCCCATGGGTCTGCTGCAGTCACTGAAGGCAGACACTTTGCACAAGTACTTCTTCAAGAACAAAGCTCTGAACCCTCACGTGGTGAAGTTTTCTGTGCATGAGGAGGAGGAGGATGGCAGGATGCTGGCAGAAGAGACAAACGAGAGGTTTTTGATGGGAGACGGGGTCAGTCGGGACCCAATCAAAGAGGGGAACATACGAGGAGTCTTGTTTACACCTCCAGGTACTGTAGGTGGTTTTCCACTTAGAAGTAGTCACTATCAGTACAGCGGGCCTTCTTTTTTTACAGGTGGCAAAGGTGTAAATAAAGGCTTTTTCAGCAAAGGATACATCACTTTTATGGATTCATTTGCTCATTTATCTAATGCTTGAGTCCTGCTTGAGAGTGAAAATCAGTCTCAGTAGGCCAGGTTGAAAGATGTCTCAGTTTCTAAAATACATCTGGAGGACAGAGGAGGGGGTGGCTTGTCAGATTAGATGTAATCATATTTGCACAGGTGTGTCATTTGTAGAAGTACTTATTGTACTACTTTGTGAAGTTATTTAAAAGTATCCTTAAATATAAAAAAATGTCTTGAACACCTCTGAGATCATAAAATACAGCAGAAATTGGGTTGCAACGAAACTATGTTTGATGAAACTTACACCAAAATCATGATACATGAGTGAAAAACATTTTTAGCCATATTTAAACTGGAAAATATAGATGAAGTGTTGAATATGGATCTTTTATTATAGGACTTTAGGTTAAAGTTGCACATTATGCATGATTATAACCTACTATTTACAAGAACCTTTTGTTGTCTGTGTTCTAGGAGAAGGTCCGTTCCCTGCTGTGCTGGATCTGGGCACCTTCATGTCTGAGAAAAGAGCCTGTTTGCTGGCCAACAAAGGGTTTCTGGTCCTCACTACAGCTGTGTTCAGTGACAGAGAAAACATGAAAGAGATACATTTGGACCCCTTTAAAGAAGCTGTGGATTTCTTACGCCACCACCCTAAGGTGGGTCCAGCGGGTGACATTTCAGCCAGCAGCATAACATTACAAGAACCCATGTAACTGCGTGTTCTAACCGAATGTGAAGCTAATTTTTGGGGGGAAATGATTGCATGCAAAGTCTGTGAAAAGTGGTGAAGTGGTTAAAAATCAGTTATCTTTGAAGAATTGCTTGGCAAAAAGTGAGATGCTGCTTAAAGGAGTCCTAGTTATGTGTAGGTATGAGTTATGTAGCAGAACACTAATTTTTTCCTTACTGTTCCAGTTTAAATGCCCGGTAGATCACAACTTTTAATACTTTGGAATTGCCAGTTTCTGAGCTCTGTGTATGTTTATCACCTTTAATTTGTGTGTTATTTCACAGATGGGCAGTAAAGGAGTTGGCATAATATCAAGGTCAAAGGGAACAGATATCGCGCTCTCTCTTGCTGCGTTCGTGCCCGGTGTCCAGGCCTTAGTTTGGATCAATGGCACCAGTGCCAGTGTGGGCACTCCCCTCTACTACAAGAAACAGCTGATCCTCTCACCCTTAATGTTTGACTTCAGCAAGGTGATTACCACCAAGTCTGGAGCAAAAATGATCAAGTATGCTATTGAAGATCCCCTGGAAGAGAAGAA
>VUQG01000738.1:5323-20636 GCA_015106755.1 Etia nguti | reverse complement strand
AAAAAGGTGAAGAGAATAAAATAGTGTTTGAAATAATGTTAGCCGAAACCCCTGGATTTAGAGCCGCTGTCTGTCACTGTCCATGGTGCTGAGCCTGTGCTGCCATTCATAGACCGTGAAATAGATTGGAGCTACAATTTTAACAGTACGTTTGCACTACAAATTCTCCATACATTCTATCTAAGTGCTATGAACCTTTACGAACATTTCAGGCCTTTTCACAATGCAGAGAATAATGCAGGGAATGATGCATTCAGCGCCACTATCCATACAAGAGCCTTGCTCTTCATGCAAATGAGCATGTGCACGAACAGTGTTTCATAACTTGCCGTGCATTTTGTACAGTGAAACCTATAATTGATGCACATGTGAATATGAAATTCATGCAAGGCCAGTCAAGACCATACTGATATAGATAATTATGCTTAATTATCCTAACTGGCATTTATGTAGATCGTGCTATGCATCAATCGTTGACTGTATGTGATAAGTTCAAGAGGTGAAGTTCTATACCTGACCCTGGCCTCTGTTCCTCTTGTTGAATTCTGGGAAGAAAAAAAACAGTCATTTGGGACCAATATAAAATCCCTGAAAACTGCATGTTTACTGAAGTGTATTCACCAGACATGCTTAACCTCTGTAAGGTCAGAATTAATTGGGTACTAAAAATATGTCGTTAAATGATAAAGATTTCTTTGTACTGCTGCTTCTGCTAATTAGTACAATAAAGGATCTTCACAAAATTTAACATTTTCATTGCCATATCTATCTATCTATCTATCTATCTATCTATCTATCTATCTATCTATCTATCTATCTATCTATCTATCTATCTATCTATCTATCGCTATCTTTACATAGATTAAAGACAATATTGTAGAGAAAATGAAGAAAAATCTCCCATGACTCAGCAAATGAACTGACCAGTTACCTTCTCCTCTGATACTGATGCAAATTTGGCATTTAAATGCCTTTTCAGTGAGTTGCTTAGTGTTTGTGGTACCAAAGGAACAGTGTTATCTATCAAAAATAGAAAACAAGGTGGTCACCCCTTTAAATAAGTCATATTACAGCATGATAAGAGCATATATTTGCAGGGGGCATCCCAGTGGGAAGTGCCACAACGTAGCCAGTGAACTTTTTTGGTCACTAGGTGGTAGAGAAGTCAGCTTTGATGGATTATGTGCTGTTTGCTTTGTGTGTGTGTGTTTGTTCAGCCCTGATGTCTGTCAGAGTGAGTGGTCTTTGGGGATAGTGGTATTCCGAGAGCAACACTAACATCTGGTACTGCATTGTCTTTGTTATGGATACTTATTTATTTTCTATTTAATTGCATCCTTTTAGACAATTTAAAAAATCATGCAGTTTTTCTCTTTTTCTTTTTTTTTGCTGTGAATGGGGATCAAAACACAATGGGTCTCCCTTGTCAGTACCATCAGGACCATTGTTCCCCAGAAAGACAGAGCTAATTTAGCTTCAGTGCTTCTTATTGGCTTTGTGATTTTTGTTTCCTTGTTTTGTCATTTCTCTGCGGGATAGTTTGCCTGCACAGCTGTGGAGACTTGGAAACTGCCTGGCAGGAGGAAATGCAGGTACTGTATGATCTCTTCAATTATGCCTGTGTGTAAGCATCCTCTTTGTTTGACGACAGGCAAGCGTATCAGAAAGGTTGACAGGGTTCTTCTTCTTGTCTGTGCCAAGCTCAGCACCTGGATGGTTGCACAGGGCACCTCTCTCGATTGCTCTTCTTTCAGACAAAAGAGTAGTCAGAATAGTTCCAGCTGTGTTTGTGAAGTGGGGATGAACGATGCAGACACAAAGTAATCCCTCAAGGATCTTGCACTCCAAGAAACACTTTTCACTCAAATTATTTTCTTATTATTCCTGGATGGAAACTGCGTTTTCCATTAAAAATGAGCGAGGATTTTTTTTCCCCCTCACCAGGCTAGCAAGAATTGGAATCAAGGGGGGTGTGAACATTGCAAACGTGTCAGCAAAATCATTTCCAGACTAATGCAAAAAATATTTACCCAGAGTCTTTCACACAGTACAACTGCTATTTTCCAGACCAGAGTGAATGCCATTTTATTTTATTACCCAAATTATTCACACCACTGTCAAGGTGACTTGTTGGAATGTCACTGGCACACCACTTGAAACAGCTACCAAAAATATAGTCCCTTGAAGGAGCCAAATCAGTGACATAAGTCATGCATTGTATATAACAGCTTGGTGTCATGCAGTATTCCTTTATACTGCGTGTTCATTATCCCATTAAACTGGATATATGGAGTGGCCCAGGTGGAACGTAGTCATGCATGAACATTTTTCACTGTCTGTTTTGTAGAGTGAGTCCAAAAGGAGAGCAACCATTGATATTCATGGCACAGCCAGTATGAGGTGTGGCAGTATTTTTTTGTGTGTGAATCTGTGAGTGTATATGGTAATACCAGAGCAGCCTCAAACCTCAACTGCAGTCTGGGTGGTGGTGGTGGTTGGGGGGGGTGGGGGGGGAGAGATTCACTGTTCCCCCCACACAGGCTCTGCAAGATAAAGAACCACTCACTCAGAAGCCATAATTTTCTCTTAAAACACAATTTCTTGCCAGTTCATTTGCTTCTGTGCTGCAGGGAAAATGCCGAAGTGATTGTTGGTCTAGCCTGAACAATGTTTTTGCTAAATTAAGTTTTGCCCATTTTTATTTTGAAAAGGTGAATTACATGTCTATTTTCCATTTATGGGTGGTGTTTCATCTGTGCTGCTGTTGATGTAGTGTGGAATGATAAGCAGGCATCTTGCTGCATGTTTAAGTTCACTAGTGACGCAAGGTAGGAAATAAATGAGAGAAAAACAAGAAAGAGGTCAGGGAGACCACTGTGAGTCATCTTCTTTCTGGCAGCTAATGAATCCACAATGTTGTGTGCAGGCCTCCCCTGAGTACAGTCACATGGATTTCATTTCCTTTGCTATTGCATGTAAATGCAGCATTTTGCTTTTTGATAGGCATTCACAGTTAATCACTATGTATATTATGTGTGGAAAGTGAGTTTACCTTTACCTGTTCTCCCAGACCAGATGAAAAGTTTTGCCAATACAGACTTGAGGCCATTGAGCTCATCTTACAATCTTTAACTATGTCTGATTTGCCAGTTTGTCCTAAAACTGTGATTCAACTATGCAACTCAGTGGTGTTAATATGCTGCCAGTGTGGTTTGTGAGACAGTTCCTACATGCACACTCACCCTCTCCTCTCACTCCCCTTCCCTTAGGCTGTTGTTGCAAAACTGATGTCACTTATCTGTCAAGCTAGATATTCCTGATATGGATTTTTTTTTAAAAAGTACCTAAGGCTGTTTGAGCACATTATCTGTAACAGAAGTTCATACAACTTTCAGAGTTAGTGTGTTTATAATGGCATTTAAACAAAAAAATTGTTTTTTTCCATTCATCTCTAAAAGAAAACTTCAGTGGAAACTGTGATAATGTGTTAGAGGTTTATTATATCATTGTAGACTGTCTTTTTGATGTAAAATGTATCAAAGCCATTTTCAAAGCCATGCAGAGCCGGGACTGTTTCGTGGCCTTACTTGGTAAGTTGACTCAGTTGTTTTATCTTTTAAAAAAAATTAAACACAGTGCACTAGAAAAAAAAAAGAAAAAAATTTGCTTGCAAGTACAGAAAGGATTACATGTTTCACTATCCAGGAGACAGCTGTAGTACCATTACATTGCACTTACCAGAGGCTGTACTTTAGCAGAATTAGAGTGGAGGTGATGATGTCAGGTAATGATGGAATCTGTTTGACGCAAGACTCAGGATATGGCTAAGATTTCAGTTTTTGCTCTTCAGGCTACCCTCGAGGTCCCTCAGCAGAGAAGACTTTTAAACAAGATAATAAACAATAATAATAGTTAGAACCTAGAAAATCAAAAAGAAGGTATTTTAAATTATACCCAACGTTATAAAAGAGAACAGTGTCGTAGATAGCTCTGTCGTGAGACCAACACCACTCCTGTGGAATAGCACGAGACAGCTACCCTGGCTCTCACCAAAGGTAACAAAATCTGCTCACTAATTAATACAGTATATCTCATTTGCTTAATGTTTAATCGGCACAGAAATCAGAAAGTGTAAACACATGTTGTGGTTTTACGGGGGTTATGCATCAGGCTATTTTTTCCCAACTACGATTTGTCATTTTTTCCATTAACAAACGAGTAACTGCATGTTAATTAGTGAGTTTCATAAGGCTAGCCGAGAGAGTTTACCTTCAGAAAGAGCCAGGCTATTTTTTTCTCCCTTAGTAGTCTTTGTGCAAACTTAAGGAAAGAGGGTGCCAGCTCCAGCTACATATACAAACATTAAAGTGGTCTTCTCCACTAACTCTCAGCAAGTAAGAAATGAACATGTCCTCAGAAATGTTGCTTTCCTTGTCTAGTATTTCATGAATGTGGGCATGTGCTGGTTAATAATTCATAGACTAAAATAATTCCAAATATATTGAGTGGTACCTGTAATCATGCTAAGAATGACCTTTACTTGATTAAATAGACACCTGAAGATTAAAAATGTCTCTCTTTTATTGACAAGGCAAAGACAACATAATGACTACAGACTATAAAAGTTATTGTTATTTCACCAGCTTGCAAAGAGAAGACTTTTCAAAGCTGTAGTCATAAGTGCCTTTAAAATAAACACCCCTCTGAGCTTGTCATTACCAACAATAACATCAGCACAATGTCATCAGTGTCTGAAAACATCAGAGTGAAATTGCTGTTTCAATTTGCAGTAGCATGCGTTGACAGATGTTTTTGTATATATAAAATAAGAGTGTTGCTGCAGTGTCCTTGGATTTCAAATCAACTTTTTCTTTAATACCTAGCTCGGGAAGGGCCACTTTAAGCATGGATGCCATTAACATTATGGAAATTACTAGTAGTTATCTGTTCATAATCATCATGACACAATAAAAAAAATAATTGTGAGAAAGCACAACTGAATGATTAGTTTAGTAAAATGCCATTAAAGGGCCTGTTCTCACACTTCAATGGCAAAAATATAAAATTTGCACTAACAATAATATTGTTTTTTCAGATTGTTAATAAATGTAGACTGCAAGCAAATGCACAGAAATTTGTTTAGTATGAAGTTCCATTGGAGGTTCGTTACAGAGACATCTGTACCTCAAAGAGATTCACAAATCATACTGAAACAATAGTGCCACATAGACAACAGGACTTTATGTATAGCTGAAAGACAGAAAGAAAGAAAATCTGTTTTAGAGAGCAGAATGCAAAATTCTCAAAATATTTGTTTGCCAAGACATAAATAAGATCGTACTAAATACCGGACAGTAATCACAGAGCTGTATTCTCCCTTACAGCTGGGTGAGGTACTCGCTCCTCTGAGGTCACCCACATCTGTTAGGTGGTCTCACTATCAGTGATGATGAGACCAGTGTGCAGCTGGTAAGTTGCACTATCGTGCTTAGTCAGTGGTTGTGCACATAACAAAGTCAGTACAAAGTCATCATGAAAGTAAAGCCACACATACAGTTATACACGTATACCAGCATGTAATAAAGTATAAATAAAAGTACAACTGTTATTCATATTTAAATTATGTTTTTCATTAAAAAAGTGAAAAAACAACCACATATTTTAATTGAAACTACATCAAAGTTACATAGTAACATAACACAACCCACATCTGTGCACAGACTATGCAATAACACAACATGTCTATATGTGTATTTTTTGTTGTTATGTTATATAACAAAGTTATTTTTTAATTAGTTTGTAGTATTTTTTCTGTATGGTTGTCCTGCATCTCTTTGGTTTCATCTTGTATATCTGCACCTCTGCTCTTACCACCCCCATTCACTTCTCTGGCTCTACCCTAGTCTCAGCACCTCTAATACATTTGCAACCAACCCTCACTGCGTGGCATCATGCCCTTTAATTCCCACAGAGTTACCCATGCAGACATGCAAATTCAAGTCAACCCTACATTACTTGGAGTCAGACGAGAACCTTCACATTGTGTGACTCGACAGAAAGAGCACAGGGGAGTTTACACAGCAGTCATCCATTCTCAAGTTCATTTCTGCACCTTGCACCAACAGTCTGCACTCCTTTTCCATCAGATGTGGCAGATGTGGAACCTTGTTAGCTGTTTTAGCTTATATTAGCAAAAATAATTGTGTTCCTGTATCGAGAGTTTGATCAAAGTGGTTAGCTGTTTTTTTTTCAGCTGTAGGCTTTTTCAGCAGCTTGAGGTGAGCTGGAGCGCCCTTGGCAGCACGAGAAACACACATTTTTAATGGGCGTCTTTATGTCACTGCAGAGCTGCCATCACAGTCTATTTTTATTTTGGTTGAGGCCCGGCAGGATCAGCGGTGTGGCATTTGAAGCTCTTGCCGCTGACTCACAAACAGTGTTGCTTCAGAGAGCCTACACAACTAGTTCACAAGCTGTTATGTCGCACATGTTGCCTTCCATCATGCTGCTTTGGAGAGACTGAAATAAAGTAACACTTTCCCTACTAAATCTATTTTTCATTAGCTTTTAGCACTGTGTTGTGCAAGCTGTTTGATTTCGGCAGCACTGCCTTTAGAGCTTTGGCTCAACACATCAAAACTCCTACATCTCCTCACAACTCCTAAAACCGTCGGAGGTTCCTTTCTGGTATTTTAGTCCAGAAATAGGAAACACAATGTATACACAAGCAAGCACATATGCCAAAGAGACAGTTTGATAAGGAATGTGCGTTTTTTAGTTTACAGTTTAAATAAGAATAGAAAGAAATTTAGCGCTGTGTGTTTTCTGTAAAAGGTAGAGAGACATTAGAAAATGATTAATAGCAATAACATAAAGGAACACAATATTCTTTCAGTATTTTCTGCACCTGTAACTGTCCTTGCTCCTTTGCTTGTGCTGAATCCCTTTCAGTGCGGTACATATATTGAAGGGACAGTGTTCATTTGAGTGTGCATCCATACATGTGTGAGTCTCTATATGATTCACACAGCAGCTTGAGTATGTGGCAGAACAGAAGCCCTCCTCTCTTAAGATGTCTGAGGACCTCAGGGGCTCAATATAATATTGTTGTTTTCTACTTATTTTCCAAGAATGTTTCATTCCCAGTAGTATGTTTCCAGCCAATATAATGCTGTTTATTGTGCTGGGAGGACAGGATATGTTTGTTTTGCCATCTAAAGGATGTTTTTTTGTCTCCAAGCACTCAAGGTTGTACATTGAACAACTCATAAGTGCACTGGCAAAGAGTACAAATAATGGTCCAACTGCAAGATGTTTCAGCTAGTAAACTTTTTATATATGTTGCTCTTTATGAAACATTTTCATAAATGTTTTCTTTAATATGCTGCAACCCAGATGAAGACTGCCCTGCAGAATTATAGTGGTTTATTATATAACTCTATTTGCTATACCGGGTTTCTGAATTACTTATTGTTTTTTTTACTTCTCATCTTGAAGCAATTTGCTTCAGCGGAATATTAGAAACAAATTGTTCCATGGAGTGCTCCGTAAACGAATCAGTTAATGTTAACCTTAGGCTAAAACTACATTACAAATAACATTTATTTACAATTATGTTTCTTGAATGGATACAGTTAACAGCTGATATTCATTAATCTGTAAACAAGTTGATTTGTACTCTGTAATCTGTAGTAGTTTGCAGTTGCAATTCATTTTGAATAGATATATATTTTCCTTAATTGATGTCATCCATTCATACGGGAGTTTTCCGTTTTCTTTGCCTGCATTTCTGAGCCTATGAAATTGCAATAATGTTCAGTAAATATCCAAACCAAAATGGGTGCAGGTAAGGACGGTGGTTGTGGATAGTTCCTGGTTTGTGCAATATGTAGGAGATAGAAGTATCAGTGTGATTTGTAATGCTCTATGCTATAAAAAATACTATTACAGCATCATAATAATGAAAGCTATGGGATGGAGTTGTATTAGATAACTTAAGAAAAGGAAGATGTTTCAGGTAACCTTTTTTATTGCTATTTAGTTAAGTTTTTGCATAGTGACTTCAAAGGTATTAGGTAACTCCATCAGCCAGAGAACAAGATTGAATCCATTGTTCTCCTCTGATGGATCATTTGCAACAATCCAGAGATAAATCTGCTTTCTATTTTTGGGATCTGACAGCCTCTACCTGTATCCAGCCGCCTGCTAGCCCCCACCCAGACAGTGACTGGCCTAATGTCTGGTCGCAGTGGCTTCCTTGAAGCGCTCCTGCAAGTTAATAAATTCTGGGCCATCTGTTTCCATACAGCCCCTTTCCATTACCAGGTGCCCCCCCTCCTTGGACTTCTATCTAATTAACTTTCCTCTCTCTGCTTCTCTATGTGCCCACATTCGAACTGGGGAAAGAGAGGCAAGGAGAGCGAGGACAGGGAGAGCGAAAGAGGGGAAAGGTAAATTTGTTTAACCTGATGTTTTCAGGCAAAGTAAACAGTGTGGTAACCTAGTTAGCTGCAGTGCTTTTTTGTATGATTTAACAATGATGTTATTAATAACCATGTGAGTCTGAAGGGTACTTAACCATGCAATAAAGAGATGGGGCACTGAGTGCCACTGTTCTGCCTTCGCTTTGGAGAGGAACACTAATTGCTAGTCGGGGAATCTAATGAAAACCCTCCAAACAAATAACAAAGCAGACAGTGAAGAGTGTATGAAGTAGAACAAAGGGAGGAGAGCAATGCAAGAGAGAATATATGAAATAATTATAATAATAAAAAACTATTGCTATAGCTATTAAAAGCAGTAAATGCTTGTCTGTGAACAAATAATAATTCAAAGTCACAAGGAGAAACGATAAATATGCCAGTTGCGAATTTAAAAAAAAGGTATTAGAAATCAGAAAAATACATATTTATAGTAAGAATAAGGCAGGTAAAAACAAATTAAATAAAAAGCCTTTTTGGAAACATGTTTTAGGAAGAGATTTAAAAGCTGACAGAAAGGTCGTTATCATTTGGATGGGTTTTTTTTATCAGATAGAAATGAGCAACATGGTTTGTTCACAGATTTTGTGTCCGTTCTTTTGAATGAATGCTGTTCTTGAGAACAGAAATGGCTGCAGAAAGAAAAACGGCTCTCTGACACTGAAAAGACTAGCAATGCCCACAGCATATAACGCTTTTAACTACTTTTTGCTCTCACAATCTAACTGAAAGCATCAACCATCAAAGCCATTAGGGTGCCAGAGTGCCCCTGTGGTTTTGCCATTAGCCCATAATATATTGGCAACAACATGCCACAATGGCACTACAGTATCATCATACATGCACTGAGGAAAAATATGGCACATAAATTGCATAGCCAAAAGAGCACAACGCTCCACACAAGGATAGGAATTCCCATTGTGGAGGAAATGTAAGTTATGTGTCTACATTAGGCTGTAATGTTTTTGGAAAAGATGATGCTACTTTTTTATGGTGAGGTTGTTGACTATTCATGAAAATCATGAAGGTGGCTGTAGGAGATTAGATGCCTGCTGTTGCAAGAAACCCACCTAAGTCCAATTAGTAATTTTCAGATTTCTACCTGAGCTGTCGCTTTATATTGTTCTTTATAGGAGGTGCCAGCTGTGTGACCCCAAGGCTCACAGTATCTATTCAGACTACAATAGGGATGCATGATTGCTAGCATGAAAATAAGCCTGCTTTTTAAAGATACAAGGTTGTTACCCACTGGCAGCGATATTTCTGACATGTGTTTCAGGCATTTCTTCATTTGCATGAATCCTATGCATATTGCATCGCTCGACCTGTTGGCTATGGGAACTGTCATCATTGGTTGCAGGCAATAAGAGTAAGTTACTGCTGCATGTAACCACCATGCCACCCTGCTTTGGCCATAACTCATTGGCCTATGATGACTGTCTACTCACATGGGGGAGCATTATGATCCAAGGATCAGATAACCTCTACCAATGCAATGTGAACCAAAACCTGGCATATGCCAAGAATTTCCTTTTCAAATGGACATTTCAGGGGAATTTCTTATGTGCAGAGGGAAGGATGTGGACTTCCTACTGATAAAATGTGAGTAAGAGAAGGCTCCATAGGAAAATTGAATGAGAGTGACCTGGATGGTTTACACCTCTGAGGAGCTTGTCCAGAGGGCATGTCCCTCATTACAGCTGTTTGAGGAGAGGTCTCGTTTTGCCAGCATGCACTCCTCTGCATGCTCTACCTACAGCACGTCAGGGAGGGAGGGAGAAGTCTCTGACATGACCTCCAGTGAAGTGAGCATGTCGGGGACCGCTGGAGATTGGGGGTGGAACCAATGCTAGAGAGGGAGAAACACATGCCTCTCAATCAGCCATGAAATGCAACCTGGCACCAACTGGACTGGGCCTGCAGGGAGTCTCAATAGACCCAAGCCTGCTGAACAACAGGGGAAAAGAAACGGGTAGAGGCTGAGGATTGCAAGGGAGGGGGTGCTGTTGGGTGCGAGGTCATTCTACCTCATAGGGTGTTTTATTAATGTAATTAAACACGGCCGAGCTCTCTGGCCCTGCATCATAGCTGACCTCCAGAGAAGAAGAAGGGAGGGAGGATTGACAGGAAAGGGAGGGTGGAGGAGGAAGCAGAATAGAAAGGGAGTTTGCAGGAGAGAGAGGGGGGATAACAAGGACATGAGATTGACAGGATAAGGCAAGATGAAACAAGAGAGGACAGAGCTAAGCAATGGGATAAAAAGAGATAGATGCAGCATAATGCATGAGTGGGAGGGAAAAATGTGAATTTAGTTGGAGAATTAGTACATGGGACAAGGCAACTGAGCCATGGAAGAGTCACAGCCAGGGCATGTGAGGAAAGGGAGGTCAACATCAGGGCAAACAAAGGCCTCTGGGCCCAGTACGAAATGTGAGGAATGTCATGTAATCATATTAGACACACTTCACCGCTCTGTCTAAACACAGAGCTGTGCTCTCTCATAGGATAATGATAATGTTTTACACAATATTATTTCATCACACACACATTCTCTCACACACATGCACAGACACACACACACACACACACACACACACACACACACTCTCACACACACGCAAGGACACACACACACATGGTTTCATTTATCAATTTCAGAAAAATTGTCTTATTTTTCTTCTTCCACAACAATAATAAATAGAATCTTTCAGTACTCATTCGATTTGTCTCTAAAAACATTCAAAGAGGTCAAAAGCAGGACCGGGCGCAGACAAAGTAATAAATTCATAATGGAGCCTCTGTCACATCTTTCAGTCAAGATGGTTTTCAGAATATCTTGCAGGATATTTGAAAAAGAAATACCTTACATAAATTCCCTTAATCAGGAGTTGCATCTTGTTGTTTAGTGCGCTGTATAGACAGACTTGTGGATGGGTCTAAAACTTGTGTTATGAGCAACGAAATGTGTGCACAAGCTGTGCTGTGAAGAGGAGCCAAGACACTTATGGGATACAGCCACAGACACCACAGTGATCCCTGCACCAAAGTGGAGATAAACAGGAAAGAGCTTACAGCACAGTAACATTGTTAAGAAACAACAGACTCCCAGACAAAGGCAAAACAGAGCTAATGAGTATATTTCAGGGCTAGTTTTAGAAAATATCTTCTTCTTTCACCTCTTTAGAGGTCACCACAGCAAATTATCTGTCTCCTTTTCACCCTATTCCTAGCACCCTCTTCTGTCACACCAGAATTCTGAATATCCTACATGACTACATCCATAAACCTCCTCTGAGGTCTTCCTCTTTTCCTCCTACTTGACAGCTAGATCTTCAACATCCTTTGTCCAGTTTATCCATCATCCCTTCTTTGCACATGTCCAAATCATCTCAGCCTTGCCTCTCTAACTTTATCTCCAAACTGCTTAATCTGAGCTGTCCTTGTGATGTACTAATTTATAATCCTTTCCATCCTCGTGACTCCCAATGAAAATCTTAACACCGTTAATTCTGCCACCTCCAGTTCCAATTTCTGCCTTTTTGTCAGTGCCACTGTCTCCAAACCATACATCAAAGTAGGTCTCACTGCCATCTTGTAAACCTCCCCTATCACTCCTGCTATCATTCTGTCACAAATCAACCCTGATAGTCATCTCCACCCACTCCACCCTGCCTACACTCTCTTCTTAACCTCTCTTGTGCCCTGTCAATTGCTCAAGGTATTTAAATTCATCTACCTTCAATATCACTACTCCTTGTATGTTCGCATATGTATTTTGTCTTGGTTCTACTGATTTTCATTTCTCTTCTCTCCAGAGCATACCTCCACCTTATCAGGCTCTCTTCCACCTAATCTCTACCCTCACTACAGATCACGATGTCATCTGCAAACATTGAAGGCCATAGAGACTTCTGCCTGACCTCATCTGTCTACCTGTCCATCATCGCTGCAAGCAAGAAAGGGCTCAGAGCCAATCCTTGATGTAATCCCATCCCCACCTTGAACCCATCTGTCATGTCACACCTTGCCACTGTCTCGCTATCCTCATACATATCCTCCACCAGCCTCATATATTTCTCTACCACTCCTGACTTCCTCATACAGTACCAAAGCTCCTCTCTTGGCACCCCATATGCTTGTGCTAGATCCACAAAAACACAGTGCAACTCCTTTTGACCTTCATAATACTTCTCCATCAACACTCAAAGCAAATGTCTCTCTTATGTTTAACATTCATCACCTCCTCAAAGTACTTCTTTCATCTTCTCATCACTTGTTAGCACCTTTCTCTCCTTTTACCAATCATAGTCTTTACATTTAAAGTACCTCGCCTCACCACCGCTCTCCTCCCTTTCCTCCTCTCTCTCACCATTTCCCACCAACAGCACCAATGGTGATCATTGTCAACTCTGACCAACCCAGCATCTCATTCATGTTTGTTTGGCAAAGATTTCATGCCAGATGCCCATCCTGATGCTACATTCCCCATTTATCCAGTCTTCAATTAAGAGTATAGCGGTACACTAGCTTGTGCTCAAACTCCACCCATGTTTGGAGGATTGGTTGTTGTTAGGTGATTTCATATAAACATTGTCAACAAGTGTAGCATCAGTATTTAGGACCCTATTTAGTGTAAATAGTTAGTGTAAAGCACTTAGGGTTATTTTTTTTTTTACATGCATTGGAAATAAAAAATGTATTTAAAACAAAAGCAAAATCTGATTTAAGGCATAACTCTTGACATTATATCCATCGGCATTATATGAACAGTGAAAATAACAGTTAAAAGAAATGCCTTTTGAAATAAGAGTGCAAAGAAAAGTCATGACAATAAGAGTTTGGTGCCTTTTTGTCATATGAAATATAAGGGCCTTGAAAAAACACAAGTCTTGAAAGTCTTGAAACAAATAACGCATAATGTCTCTTTGTTTAAGTGTTTGTTTTCTATTCTCCACTTCTCCACAACCATATGTGACCAATACTAAATATTAATACTAAATAATATAAAAATGCTATAAATTGTTACCATATTCACACATAAAATAACACACTAAATCAGTGTTTTTTCTTTTTCGCCACTGAAGATGAACTTGGTGACACAGAGCAGCTGCTATATGAACATATGTTTTGGAGTACAAACTACAAAGCCATGCAGTGGGTCAGGGCTTCTGAGGGGGGCTTTAAGGAAAGGCCGGTGAGAATTCACCACTGCATGTGACAGCTTGAAGCACACCCCGTCACAATTCATTTTTCATCTCCATGGCCTGCGTTAGACACCTTGTCACAATAATTAGATTTCTCTTTATTAATTGATGACTTATAATGAAAATAAGAGCTGTCAGCAAATGTATCAAACCACAGCAACAATAACAGCAAAGGCAATAAGCAAACAAATATCAAACGTACAAATGAGAGCAAGTATCAGATGTGATTGATGAGGGGTCCAAACCCAACCACATGCATGCACACTCACACACTGCGTATGTGGTAGGAGACTGCAGTGTACATTTGACAGGTTTTACGGTGACTGTGTAAGTGCAGTATTAAACAGAGAATGTAAGAATTTGGGTGTATTTTATTTTGGTGTGGGTCTTCGTGTCTTTACGAGCATCTAGTTTTCACTTTTAGTAGGGACTAGAGACTCTGCTTGGAGGAAATTATAACAACTAATAGAGCAGGAATGAGAAATTTGTAATCCGTGTCAGAATTGAATTACTATCCAATAATGCTTATTCCAGTACACAAAAAGACATAATCCCATTCATCTGTAAGCTTTCCTTTTGTCAGCAGTGTTAACACAGCAGAATATCAATGCAGAAACCCACAATCATTACATTATTGATATGAAAACTCATTCGTCCTTTGCCCTCTAAGTTCAGCATAGCTTAATGAGGTATATCTGTCTTTTTCAGGTATAAATATTTACAACTGCTGCATAATGGCTATGCGCATATCATTAGAATGTATGCTGTGCACAGGAGTAATGAACTGAGAAACCATCAAACACAGTTAACAATACAAGCACAAAGTGTGTCCATGTATGCAATTAGTGAAGCTACAGTCCACTGTAACTGTCTGCTTTGACATGTTTTTTTTTCTGTCTTTCTCGGAAAAGCTTTCCAGCTGACATGAAAAGTCAGTCCAGAGGTTTGAAGGATAAACAAACACTTGCACGTATCATTCAAGAGGAACCGTGACCTTTTGCCACCCACTTAAACACACACAAGCCGAAAAAGACATGCATCAATGACTTTAAAGGACATTACAATGACATTATATAGGCACACATTTATTTCCTAGAGTCCAACTCTAACCTTAACCATCACTTATACGTGACATTATTATGGGGACTGGCTTTAAGTTCCCATATGGAGGACACACCCTCATATTTAGGTCTGCAAAACATGAGTAATAACTGGGCCATAAACACACACATACAAGCCATCCTCTCATTTTCAACTTCATGTTTCATGTTACATTTAACTAGCTTTAACTAAATGTCTTTGTGACCAGGCTTTGATATATGGGCAGAAATGGCATATCATATTTTCAGTTTTGACTAACGTCTGCACCAGTTTTTCTGTTTCATGCTAAAAACTTGTTTTTCTCAACTTTTTTCAACTGACATACTAAAAGGAGAACGTATAAGGTGCCATTTACAATCATATATTTACTCTGTGCTTGTAAGTGCCATAACTAGGACATATTAATATATTTACAAATTGAGCGTTCCTAAAATTGTGTCAATTATTATCCATGAAATTGTACTCCAAATTAAATCAGGACATCTATTGATTATAACCTTGACTCGGGAACAGCTAAATTACTTAAAC
>VUQG01000737.1:28046-41424 GCA_015106755.1 Etia nguti | reverse complement strand
TGCATGGTAAGGAGCTTTCTTGTCTTTATGTCAGTGGCTTCTATCTCCTCCTTTGGCCAACTTATTATACCAGCTGGGTACCTGATCACGGGCAGGGCGTAGGTGTTGATAGTCCGGATCTTGTTCTTACCATTCAGCTGACTCCTCAGGACTTGCCTGACCCTCTGCAGGTACTTGGTGGTTGCAGCTTTCCTGGCGGCCTCTTCATGGTTTCCATTTGCCTGTGGGATCCCCAGGTACTTGTAGCTGTCCTCTATGTCTGCAATGTTGCCTTCTCGTAGCTCGATCCCCTCAGTTCTGACTACCTTCCCTCTCTTTGTTATCATCCGACTAAATTTCTCCAGTCCGAACGACATTCCGATGTCATTGCTGTATATCCTGGTGGTGTGGATCAGTGAATCGATGTCTCATTCATTCTTGGCATACAGCTTGATGTCATCCATGTACAGGAGGTGTCTGACAACTGCTCCATTGCGTAGTCGGTATCCGTAACCAGTCTTGTTAATGATCTCACTGAGGGGATTCAGGCCTATGCAGAACAGCAGTGGGGACAGAGGATATCCTTGGTAGATCCCGCATTTGATGGTGACTAGTGCTATGGTCTTGAAGTTGGCCTCTAGTGTAGTATGCCACATCCTCATTGAGTTCCTGATGAAGGCTCTTAGGGTCCTGTTGATCTTGTATAGGTCTTGGCATTCCAGGATCCAGGTGTGGGGCATTGAGTCATAGGTCTTCTTGTAATCAATCCAGGCAGAGCACAGGTTTGTCAGCTTAGTCTTGCAATGTCGGCTGACTGCTTGGTCTACCAGTAGCTGGTGTTTTGAGCCTCTGGTATTCTTGCCAATCCCTTTCTGTGCCCCACTCATGTATTGAGCCATGTGCCTGTTCATCTTAGCCGCTATGATGCCTGACAGGAGCTTCCATGTGGTACTGAGGCAGGTTATTGGTCGGTAGTTGGAAGGGACCAGTCCCTTCTGGGGGTCCTTGAGGATCAGGACTGTCCAGCCTTCGGTTAGCCATTCCGAGTGTCTCTCGTCAACTAGCAGCTGGTTCATTTGTGCTGCCAGGCGCTCATGGAGCGCAGTCAGCTTCTTCAGCCAGTAGACGTGAACCATGTCGGGGTCTGATGCTGTCCAACTCTTCATACTGGAGACCCTTTCTTGGATGTCTGCCACTGTGATGGCATCCTGGAATGCAAATATTTCTTTTTTGCCAAGCTCCAGTGCTTACACAATTTTCATAAAGACAAATACAAAGGCTATTTGTGAACAAACAAAACAGCAATACATGGGAGAATGAAGTAAGATTAACAACTGCCCACACAAGTCCACATACTCTTTTGTAATAAAACATCTTTCCATCAGGTAAGAAGACAATTATTTCTAAAGATATAACAGGGAGCTGATTATCTGGGTGAACAGCAACCGCCATCACATGATGCTAGGTCTTGTCCACACTAACACATTAGTAATGTTTCTAAGAATTATCAAGCATGAATATAATTTAAATGATTTTGAGAAAATTTCTGAGAATTATGGAGAGTTAAATTATATGTAAAGTGTCTTTTGACCCGAACAAATCTAGATGTAAGTGTATTTAAATTGTTTCAGGATTGGCGGATTTGACTCAAGGTTGCTACGTTTTTCAGTTGGACTCAGTTTGGATTCTTAGTTAATACATTTGAGTCTTTCTGTTAATGCCTGTTCCACTTTCTAAGGTAGAGCATTTTTTTATTTGTTGTGAGTTTTTATTTACTGTCGCTGTCCTCCTGCTTATTGTTTGATTGTTCTCATCTATGTCTCTTTGTAATTCTCTAATCAGTCTATGTGTTTTTCTGTATCAGATTGTCTGTGTTCCTGGTTGTGCTGCCTTGTATTACTTATCCTCTTTGAACATGTCAAGAGTGAAAAAGCCAAAAGATTTTTAGACCAAAGTAACACATTCTTATCATTACTAGGTGTGGCTGGTAATTGTATTCAAGTAATGGGGCTGCTCAGTTAGGTGATTTATCAGAGGGAGCAGGGTAGATACTCAGACACTGGCAGTTAGATGCAGGCATGTCTCCATGCCACTAGCTTAAACATGTTTCTACCAATTCTTGCTAAGGTTAATACCCTTTATGAGCAGAAACTCGGACGCTTTAGATGTAGAGTAAGTCCAGACCTCCTGTACTGGTATAGTTAAGATATATGAGTAATTATGTAAGTAATTAAACTATTCCCAAAATAGTTTCACATTTTTTGTCTGTCAGAACAACAAACAATTCTATTATTAAAGTTTAGTATTTGTCATTTAAACATTTTTGATTTACTCAATAAAATAGCCTAAATTAGCACAATATTGTTGCCTGCTTTGATGACTGAGTGATTTATTTCATTTTTTAATTTCATACATTTGTTTTGGCACATTTGTTAAATGCTCTGGCTCAGCATTCAGAGACTTGTGATTGTAGCACTGAAGCAAATAAGAGCGGGGGGCTTAAATTTCATGGGTTTTAAAACATTTGAGACTGAGTGGACTACCACTGAATTTAAGATTCTTGAAAGACTTTAGTGGCTAACAAGAAAAAACTGATTTCTGTTTATTTTATTGTATACATTTTTTATTTTACATCCTAGTGAAAATATGGTCCTTCCGGTGATTTTTTTGCTAGTTTCAGGTAAGTGTCATAAGTGATCAAATCCATTCATGAATCCATTTTCTTAACTGCTTATGATGAAACGGTCATGATGAATTTAAGCAACGTTATGATGATGGAGTCCTCCTTTATTTGATTTTTGGTGGGTGCACCTGTACAGGCTATGTTACTTTGTGTTCTCCCATTCATCGGGAGTTCTACCTGATAAACGAGGCTAAACTCTGGGATGATGCCCAGAGTTACTGCAGGAGCAAATACACAGACCTCGCCACCGTTGGCAGCCAGGATGACATGCAGAGGCTGGTGAACATGGTAGCAGTGAGTGGTGTGACAGCAGAGATGTGGGTTGGTCTGAGAGAAACTGGCCCAGCGGCCTGGATGTGGTCTGTGGGAGAAACTCGGATCAATGATGGAGTAGTTGAATACACCAACTGGGCCAGTTTACCAAGTTCCACTGACAACTGTGGAGGAATGAGGAATGATGGGAAATGGTTCAACGCACCCTGTACAACAATCCTTCCTTATGTATGTCAAGGTCAGTGCATCCATGGGAACAATCATTAAAGATACACACAGCTCCTCTTTCACATAAATGAAAATGCAAATAACATAAACTATTTTATTATGTAATTATTCAAGGTCATAGATCAAAGGTCAGAGTTAGCTTGTTGTCATAAAATCATCATAAAATCTAAAAGTTTTAGTATAGCCCTTGCCCTTCGAGGAGAGTTGTGCTCTCCGAGTGATTCTGTTTAGATTTTAATCTTTCTTGTTGTAAATGTTCACAGATATTGGTTCCAGTGGGTTGTATGTTGTTTTTCAAGAGACGAGCTGGATAAATGCCCAGCAGGACTGTCGACTGAACAACAAAGACTTGGCCAGTGTGAGAAGCCAGACCGAAAATCTGGCACTGCAGCAAATAATCAGTGGTTCCTTGCTGTCCTCAGTCTGGATCGGTTTGTTCAGAGATGACTGGAAATGGTCAGACCAGAGTGACAGCTCCTTCAGATACTGGGCCATCGGTCAGCCAAATAATGATGGAGTCTGTTCATTGTACAGACCCTCTCTCAAAGGATTCATGGACAGAGACTGTGCTTACTCTATACCATTCATCTGCTATGAGGGTAAGAATATAATTCCACAGTGTATCGTGTCCCATTGTGACTTTTTATTGTTTATTTTTATATAGAATAAATATATCTGTTCTTTTTAGTTACTGCATTTTTTAAATGTCATCCTTAACGTGACAGCTTATTTAACAAGTTAAATGCATGTGGATTTTATGTCAAGGTTCTGCGAAACAAGAAACGAAACACACCATAATTAAGGTGAAATTTAAGTCATCCTTGGACTTGAATGATTTGCATGTGAGTGATGCCATTTCGCAGCAGGTCAGTTCTGTACTCTAAAATGTTCCATTAATGTTGCTTTTTAAAAGCTACAAGTCAAGAAGTCACTTTCTGACTATTACTGGATTCGGGCGCTTTAATCGTAACACACTGTAACTAGCTCATTTGAATGCCTCTGCAGATCCAATCAAAGTACCAGAATTCCAAGCTTGAGTGGAGAGTCCAGCCTGATGGGAACATCTTCTATAAGGAGGAGGAGAAGGAAATCAAGGATGCCTGTTAGAATACAACATGAAGTTTCCCTGCTGTAAAAGATTACTCATGATTTTGCATGTAGAGAATAAAATAAACTACCCTAGCGTTAAACTACTAGAGATAAAGGGAGACTTAGTTTTACTGTTTGTTTTTAAAGTTTTCTCACATCATATTTGGAATGCTTTCATTTGGAGGGTCTTTTTGATGCATGTGGCAAATATAATATGTGTATGTGATATAATAAATACTCATTAAAAGTCAGTTAAAAGTCTGTTGATTTATTACTCTGTAACCTACCTAAGGGTAGACGTGAATTTTCACATTTTTTTACATGTTGTCTTTTGTCTGAAAACTTTATAATATAGAAACATGGTGAATCACTTTGTTCGTCTTTTGGATTTGTATAAAATATTTGCATATGCCATATAGATGTTGGGACTGACAGGACGCTAGACAATGTTTATTCAAAGTTTCCATCATTAAAGTATGATGATTAAAAATATTTTCATTTCCTCTCATAATATTGCATTAGCTATGACAAAATAATAAGAGAAGCCGCTCTGAAGTAAAAACAAAAGAAGGCAGTAAGAAATGGAGAAAAAAAAGTGTTACTGTTATCACCCTTTAATATCTAATCCAAATCCCAGCACTGCCAAGTACTGGATCATTTCACATAATTTTCATAAATACAGCAATCTGGATACTGCTTTGGCCACTTTTCTCTATATAAGGAAACATGTTTACCTCAAAATAGTGAAAATGGCAACAATGTTATAAGAGAGGATCCTATAACAAACATTCATTTTTAACAAAGGGGGGAAGGCAGGAGGAAGTCCGACTGAAGAAACTTAAACAAGGAGGAAGCCAGAAAAGAAATACCTTTCATTTCATATCATAAAACTTTATTAATCCCAAAGAAATTAATTTATCATGGTTGTCAGCTGTTCCCGTATAGAATGAAAGAAAACTTTCACACTGTTAAAAAAAATTAAATAAGTAAATCAAATAACAAATGTTTAAAAATTAGTTCATAACAATTACAAATACCCTCATTACAGTCAGTCCCATCTTTAAGATTTATCAGGACAATGAGGTAAAGCTGCAGTTTCCGATGTTAACTCTCACCCAACCCATTTTAAACAGCTTACAGCATACACCTTTGCTCTCCTCACAAAGATGGAACTTTAAAAGTGTATTCATGTGGGGTATGATTTAAAAGAGACTTTTCTAGGGCCACTGTATGTGGATTAATGGTGGCTTTTGAGCTGAAGTCAGATAGCCAGGATGATGAGAAGATGGTTTGATGGTGACATCACTGATGAAATAAGAGACAGAAAGACAAGTGACAGGAGCACAGACAGACAGAGGAGAGGTAATAAAAGGAAAAAAAACAAGATCATTTCTGTCCAGCAATGGAAATACAGTGTGTTGGTTACATCAAGTTTTTAAAGAGACAGTTTAAGAGAAGAAATTACCATCCTTGATCTCAACATTGTGTCTCTGTTTTCCTTTTGCAGTAACTATGTTTCCTGTTGCTTCAGGGTCTCAGTATTTACATGAAAGCTGTTTACACTGTGAGAACATGTCTAAACGGACAGCGAAGCCACGCAAACATGAAGTACAGTTCTGCAAATGAAATTTATTTGATGTTTGGTGGGTGCACCTGTACAGGCTATGTTACTTTGTGTTCTCCCATTCATCGGGAGTTCTACCTGATAAACGAGGCTAAAATCTGGGATGATGCCCAGAGTTACTGCAGGAGCAAATACACAGACCTCGCCACCATTGCCAGCCAGGATGACATGCAGAGGCTGGTGAACATGGTAGCACAGAGTAGTGTGACAGCAGAGATGTGGACTGGTCTGAGAGAAACTGGCCCAGCGGCCTGGCTGTGGTCTGTGGGAGAAAATCAGATCAATGATGGAGTAGTTGAATACACCAACTGGGCCAGTTTACCCAATTTCACTGACAACTGTGGAGGAATGTGGAATGATGGGAAATGGTTCAGCGCACCCTGTACAACAACGCATCCTTATGTATGCCAAGGTCAGTGCATTCAAAATACACACAGCTCCTCTTTCACATAAATCCAACATGGAGATCATTTGCTTATGAGTGATTTGAAAAGAATAGTCTGGGGACTTCCCAGAAATGATTAGTTAGGAGCAGGCTCCTGCAAAAGTGAAAATGCTACAAATCCATTAATGAAATTTCCTTGCTTTTAAGTATGCCACAGTCAACTGTTAGTGGTATTATAACAAAGTGGAAGTGATTGGTAACAAAGGCAACTCATTTTACGTAGTGGGGTCAGCGGATGTTGAGGCACACAGTGCCCAGAGGGGGGCAACTTTCTGTAGAGTCAGTAGCTACAGACCTCCAAACTTCATGTGGCCTTCAGATTAGATTAGTTAGATTAGATTAGTTCAAAAACAGCGCGTAGCTGCTACTCAGCCATGGAAACACATTCATGGAATGTGTTTCCATGGCTGAGCAGCTGCATCCAAGCCTT
The DNA here is from genome assembly GCA_015106755.1 of Etia nguti. Taxonomy (NCBI): domain Eukaryota; kingdom Metazoa; phylum Chordata; class Actinopteri; order Cichliformes; family Cichlidae; genus Etia; species Etia nguti. The sequence continues at coordinate 34,673 of VUQG01000737.1, read as the reverse complement.
ACATCACCAATGCAAAGTGTTGGCAGCAGTGGTGTAAAGCACACAGCCACTGGACTCTTGAGCATTGGAGACGTGTTCTCACGAGTGATGAATCACGCTTCTCCATCTGGCAATCTGATGGATGAGTCTGGGTTTGGCGGTTGCCAGAGGAACAGTACTTGTCTGACTGAATTGTGGCAAGTGTAAAGTTTGGTGTGGGGTTGTTTTTTGGAGGTTGGGTTCGGCCCCTTCGTTCCAGTGAAAGGAACTCATAATGCTTTAGCACACTAAGACATTTTGGACAATTTTATGCTCCCAACTTTGTGGGAACAGTTTGGGGATGGCCCCTTCCTGTTCCAACATGACCACACACCAGTCCATAAATCAAGATCCATAAAGACATGGATGAGCAAGTCTGGTGTGGAGAACTTGACTGGCCTGCACAGAATCCTAAACCTCAACCTGATAGAACATCTTTGGGATAAATTAGAGCGGAGACTGTGAGCCAGGCCTTCTCGTCCAACATCGCTGTTTGACCATTCTAGAAGAATGATATATATATATTTGAAAAGCTCCACCTTTTCACCACTTCTTCCACACTATATTTTTTTTACAAGGTTGCTAGAGCACACAGCGACGGTAGCGGAGGGTCCAGTCAAGATAAGAGATTTGACTGAGCAATCCAGTGTCAGTAATGAAAATGAACGAATGCACAGCGGCCCTTCAGGCCAGCCCATCGGCCCAAAAGTTTTAATTCAGCCACACTGGAGGGTTCTGAAGTATGAACGGCCCATTTAAGGTCATCCCAAAGCATCTCAATCGGATTTAGGTCTGGACTTTGACTAGACAATGCAGAAATGGACATGCTGGTGTGTTTCGGATCTTATCCTGCTGCATAATGTTTGTGCTTCAGGGGATGAATTTATGACCGGACATTCTGCTTCGGGATTTTCTGGTAGAGAGTAGAATTCACAGTTCAGTCAATTACAGCAAGTCGCCCCAGCCCATCACACTACCACCACGTTTGACTGTTGGTATGATGTTCTTTCTATTCAGTACTATTAGTTTAACCAGATTTAACAGGACTCAAACTTTCCAAAAAGTTCAGCTTTTGTCTTGATAGTCCATGTTCTTGTATGACCTCCTGGATGACTCAGTGATGACCTCAGAGTAATTTTGGACGGCCGGCCACTCCTGGAAGGCTCTGTTGTGATGTCAATGATTTTGTTTCTCAGCTGTTTCTTTAGATCATGGTATGATGTTCTCAGTGTTAGAAGTCATGTTTGATGTGTTGTTTATTGAGATAATTTAGCCTGCTTCACTTTATCAGACATGTTCTATTGAAGTGATTTCTTGATTCAGCAGGTCTGGGAATACTCAAATCTGTTTGTGGCTAATCAAATTAAACTCAGCTTTCTAAATAAAATGTGGTCAAAATTAATTCAAGATTAAACAAATACAGTGATTACTTTTTCACACAGGGCCAGGTAGGTTTGGATAACTTTTTTCCCCATAATAAATGAAATCGTCATTTAAAAGCTACATTTTGTATTTACTCAGGTTAGCTTCACCTATTAAAATTTGTTTGAGGATCTGAAGCATGTAAGAAAAAAAAAAAAAAAAAAAATCAGGAAAAGGGCAGATACTTTTTCACAGCACTGTATGTGAGAAAAATAGCTTGAACATAAGTTTTCTTGGTGGCAAGTAAGTCAGCGCTGGTGTTGAGTGTTGCAGAGAAATACCCAGACACCTGATAGGTTCTTCCTGAGTGCGCTGCTAAACTGGGGGAGAAATGTTTCAAAGCAACAAAAGAACAAAACAAAACAAAACAAAACACTTGTTTTTTTTCTTTAAGAATATCTTTATTTCCCCTCGTAATACTGCATTAAAAAGGCTCACGAGAACAATATAATAAGAGAAGCTGATCTGGAGTAAAAACCAAAGAAGGCAGCAGTAAGTGGAGAAAACATCAATCTGTGTCACAGGTACACTTTACATCTAATCCAGGTCTGACCTGCAGCGCTGCATGGGACTGAATAATTGCACATCATGTTCATAAATACAACTTGCATTGTTATGGTGCTTTTAAACAGTGGTAAAAATAAAGTAAAAATATAAAATACATTTATAGCAGTTGAATAACTAGATTGTATGTCTGCTAACTTTGTAAGTTAAACATAGTGAATACAAACTAAGCCTCCAAGAATAAAAATAAAAATATGGCACTGGATATATTTAATGAATTTAAATGAGCCATGTATCTTCACTACATGTACAACCAGCCTGGTGCTTTAAGTACAGCATTACAGTTGTGTATGTAAAAAGCAATTTATACACATCGAGTAAACACTGAGAAGTCACAGACTTCCATGATTTTAAAATACCTGGTGTCATCGTTACAGCAGTTTTGCATTCAGATGGTAGAAAATGAAGTCACCTCAACAGTCCATCATGTTTTCTCTCCATGCCAATACTCCAAAACTCACACTATCACACAGCGTTTTCCAAACAGATCCAACAACAGAGGAGAGTTTTATCTTTACTTGTGTCGAAAACACACTGCATAAATTTGCATTCATTTACTCCCTGCAATAAGGTGAGGTTAGGATCTTCCATCCTAACATTGAGATGTGCGATGTGTACTGGCCTCACTGTACTTCATTTACACATTTCAAATTGTTTCACTGTTAAAACTCAACTAAAACCAATATACCAAACTCTGTGGACCCTTTCTCGCTCCATGCACCCATCGCACAGCTAATATAAACGCACAAACATATGCATATCAGTAAAAACATCACCTCCGTTGTTATCATTTTCCAGTGGAGCTGTCTCCCGAATATCATCTACCTGGCTATAAAAGTCTCCGACTAAATTAAGAACAAAAACCCGCCTTTCTTTACTTCATATTGTAATGCCTGCACATGATCCCTTCAGCATCACATCTTCCGATTTGAGTATCTACTGTTCTTTCTTGACCTTGGGTTGGCTCTCTTCCATTTTGCTGGGCTCTGTTTGGCTGGGGCTCATCAGCTTTAGCAGATCACGGAGGGCTTGTCTGATCTGATTACCAAACTTATGAGCGTCCTTCAAGGAGAGATGAAGAGCACAGAATAAGGAGAAGGAAGGGGAAAAGCATTTGCATAGCATTAAAAAAAACTTCAGCCAATAAAAGATTAATGTCATGTTATGCCTTTTTTAAAAATCTAAATAATAGTAAGAATGGTCATTGCATAACAAAATATAAAAATTTAAAATATCCAGGTTTACTTGTCCAGTTAACAACCTTGTCTTTCTGTAAATAACTACAGGCATAAGGGAGTACACACTTCTATATTTACATATGAAGTACTAAAATACACATTTTGTTTTCTTTCTCTAAGTAGACATTTGACTAAAAATTGACCAAAAGCATTAAACTCACAGTGTCTGGACATGAGTGTTTGCACGAGACGTGGAAGTTAATCATGTTCTCTCCCAAAACGCAGTAGGACACCCCATACCCATCATCGGCCACCTGAAAGACACAAAAATACTTGAATCATCACCAGTGCCTTTAATCTATATTCATGTAATCTGTCCACTAATCCAGTAGGAACTATATAGAATAAAATAAATAATTGTAGAACAATTATTTAAAGTCTTTGAAACACCGGAGACAGTACTGACCGGTCCAAAGCCTCCTCCACAGGAGACGTACTCCGGGTGGTTCTCTATGTCAAACAGCTCCACCTGCTGGATGGGAGTCTGACTTGTGGACAGCCTCCATGGGTCAGACAGAACCTGAAACACACACAACCCACCACATCAGTTTGCTAACATCAACTCAGTGTAAGCTCTACTAGACAAAAAACACGACACGGAAACAAACCTCTTTGAGGAAAGGAGACTCCACTCCGAGGTATTTGGACACCAAGTAGAGGCAGAACAGGTGTCTATCGATGCCGGCTCCAGTCATAGCCAAGCGGTAAAGTAGCTGGTGCTTTTCTGAGGCAACTCGGAACAAACGTTTGCACACGTCTGCTGCCTGGTGGAGAACGACTTGGTGAAGTGACATGACTGTGTTGTGTTTAGGTTTTATAAAACAAATCAGGAGAGGGTTTTCATGCTCTCACCTCTCCGCCCTCCAGCGCTCGGATGAAGGCGCTAGACTCGTTGGTGCAGGAGCGAACGGTCTCGGTCCTGCCCTCCCTGAACAGGCGGGTCATGGAGGCTTCATATGTCAAACAGAAAGTCCCCCGTTCCTGCAACCACCCAAAACAACAGCAACAACAAAAAACAAACAACTGATTAAAGTGTACAATTGTTTCATATGCCATGTGTTCATTTTCTGTGCTAAGCACATTGAGCTTTAATGTAATGAAATGTGCTATAAAAATAAATAAAGTTGTCACTCTTGTATCCTACCAGACATTTGAAGACATATTAACGCTAGTCTCACATGTCTCCAAAGCAAGTTTCACCAAAAAAACCCCGAAACAAAAACAAAAACATACAGATGTTTTTTGATTTTGAATTTTTTTTAAAACGAGCCTCTCTGGGCGTTGGGTTCAAACTCACTTTGTCTGTTTTGGGGTCATTAACCTTAAATCAAACTGAAATCACAACTTTATAAAAGTTCATTTTCAGTGCATGGAAGTATGTATTACATATTAGATTCTATTTTAAACATCTCAAGTTAAAGAGCGGATGCAGACCTTTACAGTTATGTAAATCTGCTTTGTTTAAGCAGGTGGAACTGAAACCTTGTTTAAACTTTCGAACAGATGTCAGTCCGACCCCCACCGTTTAAACCTGTATGTGTTCCCTTTATGTTAAAGCTCATCATTGTTTTACTTGTTTAGGTAAGGCATTAGGTAGGTCTGCCATTCGACTTCAGTGGAACACTCACCCTGAAGTAGGCCAACTGAAGAGCCATCTGAATGAAGCCATCTGGACTGACTCGACACTTCTTGACTTTTCCTTTGCCAAATTCTTGGAAGGAGAAAACATGGAAGTCCACATCATCAGCCAACGCCTGGGCCACAGCCAGAGACTGAGCGATCTGCTCTTCACACTGTCACACACACAATGAAAAACAACATCAGTCAGGACTGAGATACGTATAACCTCTGCAAGATGTATAACCCCCAAGAGATGCAGTTTTGAAGATGTCGTTTAGCTAGCACATTTTGGCCCTTATCAAACTCTCTCAAATCCTTATGCTTGCCCATTTTTGTGCTTCTAACAAATCATCTCGCAGAACAAAATGTTCACATGCTCGTTAATATATCCCACCCACTAACAAGTGCCATGAAGAAGAGATAATCAGTGTTATTCACTCCACCTGTCAGTGGTCATAATGTTATCCCTGATCAGGGTGTATGCAAACTGCAAGTTGTAGCTGTATACAATATATATATATGTACACTGTATTATTCACTGGGCTAGGCAACCAGCAGAAACAAGAAGTTACTGTTCCTGGCCAGTTCAAAGTAAAATAACATACTGTTCTTAAATGTTGTTTGCATGCAGAATACTGCAATTTCTACTACTACCAATAATAAGAATGACACTAATAGTTTCTTGTTGCCATGTTTGTGACAATAGCTTGCTTCATTTAGGAAAATGATTAATGGAAAAGTTTAAAAACAGAACTAACTTCTGGAGGGATTTCCCAGCTGAGCTTCACTGGTCGGGGCAGGGATGGATCCACGTCTCCTTTACAGTGACCTTCTGCGTTGTAACCAAGCTGGAAGCTGTCATTGGCCAGAGTGTACTGGAAACGCACAACAATCTAAAGTTATGGCTTCTACTCAGACCAGGATAACAACACTCCAAGTTTTCTTTTGTATTCCTTACCTCCCACACGTGTGCCAGCACCGGTGCATCGGCCCATGAGTGCTCTGCATTGATGCCATTTTTCCCGTTCTTGTAGTAAACAACTGTGAAGGACTTGTCAAACCACCTGCATGGCGACCAATAACAATAGATCACTACAGGGAAATCTTAATTCCAAGTTCATAAAACAGTGAATACTTTAGTGTAAAAGTACCTGTCATAACATTTCCCGTGCAACAGAGACTTGGCGTAGCGATCTAAACTGGCTGCCGGATCATCTCCCATCATGCCCTGTTCTTCGTCATCCAGGGTCACAAAGAAAGCGGCCTTCTCGATGCAGTCCAAAGAGCGTTTATTGACCCCGCTGCTGAAATACTTGGTCCTGGCCTTAGCCCAGGGAATTCTGGTGATTTTAGACATTTACATTAGAATTAAAGCGTGGTGTATGTTGCAGGTAATGTAAACAATCAAACTGACCTGTCTCCAGCAGTCAGGGCCCCAAGTTTGGCCTCCCCTTTGGAAGGCGGTGAAGGGTCATCTAGAATCCTCTGAATCTGGAATTCAATCTCCCTTGGAGACAGAAGTCTGCCTGCCTGGTACACCCTGAGACGAAAGTAGCGCCCTCTGTGGTAAACCACTATGTAGTCGCTGTCCTGCCAATGCTGGACGGTATCTTTGGATGGAAAAGAAGAAAGAAGATGGTAAAAGACAAAGTGGACATACTGTGGTGTAAAATAGTGACCAATGTAGTGAAGATAATGAAGTGGGATGTGAGAATGTTGATGGTGGGAAGGTGCTGTAAAAAAAACACGACAAAAAACACCCCCC
>VUQG01000737.1:0-24108 GCA_015106755.1 Etia nguti | reverse complement strand
ATCAGCATGTTATCATTTCCTCTGCTTCATGTGACATCTCACCCTCTTGACTGTGTCCTTGATGGCGGGCACAGGGAGATTTGGCAGCGAACCCTGATAGCTGTAGAGCAGAGGCTTTCTGCCAGAAAAGATGCGCACCAGCGCCTGACATAGACACACAAGGAGAGACGCACTGTAAATATGAACACACATCACACCTACATGACTCACAATAGTCGATTTGGATTTGGATCCAGTAATTTACACGAGTATTATACAAGATAAAAATGCCGTGTAAAAAACAAACAAACAACAAAACATAACATTTTTATGCTAAGTTATGAGGGCGTCTAAGCTTTTTAACTCAAAGCAAAGCTGTAAATAAAAAAAAAGTTATATTCTAATGCATAAAAATATCATATAAACATGTTATGATAGAGGGACACCTGATATTTTACCATCATCTGATCTAAAACCAGATGGACAGTGGAAGGTAGTTATGTCACACTGGGAATTGGAAAAGCTGAAGAAAAAGCACTGACCACCCAGATTTTGGTGGTGGTGGACATCTTGCCGTGCTGCTCGAACATCCAGCGGTGGTAGGAGAGGAGCTGCTTGAGGCACAGGCGCATAGTGAAAATGAGCATTAGCCAAAGCATGGTGCTGAAGAGCACTGCTGACACCACTGCCTGGCACTGCGTACTCATCGACTGGCTGGAAATGATGTGTGAGGGAAAAAAAAAAGATTAAACAAAATGAGAAAAACAGAAGATGGGTGAACAAGACTCAAGTAAAAGACAGTAAGAAAGCTTTAGATGCTGCAGTGAAGAAAGAAGATGGACACATTTAATATTTAAGAGAAAAGCTAACTAGAAAGAAAAAAGAAAATTCATGTTGATTTAGCTTCTGGCTAAAGGTTCCACCAACTATATTTTTATTACAAGCATTTCTTTTTTTTAAATTAAAAACAGCCAAGAAAAAAAAAAAGCATAGATCTCTGTTAAGTAGGGTGACATGATCTCATTGCCTTAAAGTGTGCTTATAGGTGTAGTGAAGCCATCAAAACTCAAACAAAAAAACACAAATTTGTTCTTTTTGGGTCAATCTGACCAAAAACCAGAGAAGTATTACATTTGTATTCATATGCAGAGGTTTTTGGAACTTATAAATGCAAGTGTGTCATATCTGGTTGTCATTTTTATTGAATCACAGTAAAACTAAAGCATTAATTCTGTTTATTTAGCAACTAATAAGAAAACATTCATTCATTCACACTGATTTCTCTGTGAGTGTCACGGAAAATGAAGAGAGGGTGCCTCTTAATCATCTTAATCTTTCACTGTTTAAAAGGAGTCATGAGGTGTGTTACCTAACTGGCAGGTGCTCCTGTATCTTGGCTATGAGTCCCATGGAGGGGTCTGAGCGGGTATACATAGTAGCCAGGATTGCAATGACCACAAACAGCCAGGATGAAGGACTAGCAGGATACACTCCTGTTATCACACTGTTCTGGTAGAGTGAGAGAAAAAAAATGTTATTCTCTGTTTGCAGTCATTTCACTGGCATGCTGTACAAAAATTAACTTATAATTAAGGTAAAAGATTACATAAAATATTCAACTCTGAATGGTTAAATTAGATCCAGTTCAGTTTCACATTGGAATTATGAAAGACATTACCAGTAATTTAACTGGAAATTTAAGCCTCAAAAAGGTGGCTGTCCAACACAGTGTGAAATGCTACCACATCAAAAACAACTTTAGTAATTATTCATAGCGCCTCTGAAAAAGAGTGATCAAAGTGAAGATTAAATAAAGAATGTCAAACACTCACTTCTGAAGTGTGTGCAGTAATGTGTGCGTTCATCGCTGACAATTAAACCCACATGAAAAAAAAAACTATCTCAAAGCAAAACTAAAAATAACTGTTATACTAAGGCAAATATAATGAGACTAAAATGAAAACAAAACTACAGAGTGAAAGCCACTCTGACATTTAACTGTGGGTCAGATGCACGTGGTACTGTAATGAGTTAAGGAACCACTGTAATACCAAAAGAGGAAGAATGATACCAACAATGGTTTACGGACATGCTGCTTAGCACGAACAAAGATACCTTAACTCTGACGATACGCTTCTTCCATGAACGCATGCCAGAGAGGTAGATCTCAGTGAGGGCCTGGTGGGACAGCTGCAGATCAATGCCATCTGGGGTAACGGTGAATTGAAAAGCGACGGCTTGGTGGGCTTCTGCCATGATTACCGTGAACTGTGAACCTGAAATAAAAACGGAGCAAAGGAGAGGAAAGGTTTTCTTTAACTAACAATTTAGAAAAGTAATCCGACACCCTAGAGGCCACAGAAACAAGTGTTTAGACACAAGAACATGAGCGGAAAATTACCAATCTCAGGCGAAAGTAGACATCAGGTGAAAGTATTCAACATTCCAGGTGCCAACTTTTAAAACATGCACAACAGAACACAAACCTGTTTAAATATCTAACAGGTTTTCCAGATAAATGGGACCGGCGAAACTCTGTTAACTTTGGAATGAGGCAAATTCTGTGCTTTTCCATTCCAGAAAGGCTTAAAAACCTGCTACCTGACACATTGTCCTGGCCTCCCCTCCTGCTGAGCCTGAAGGAGCTGTTAATCATTATATGACCAATGTCAAAGCACATATCTGTTATACAAGGACATAATAATAGCATGCCTTTATTATTAATCTGTTACCTAGAGAGGAACTGTGCCTGATTATAACTGAGTCTCTGTGGACATTAAGCCACTGATAACCTGACAGTTAAAACATGTACTGCTCATTACTGTAGTAATCACTGTTTAAATAAAACACAACTGTATGAAGCTTTAGACACTAATAAACTAACAATCTTATGTCATGCTGTGATCGACCACACTGATAGAAATTCTCGTCTCAATCAGCATATAGTGCTGCTGACTATGTGAATGTGTGAATGAGTCCGAACTATGAATGAACAGAGGACACTGAATGAAAAGCAACTGTGTGAACTTTCTGACTCATTCTACTACTTTCTTTTTTCAAGATAAAGGTCATGACCTACACTGGCATGCATTTATATTTCTGCTCCACTAAATTGAAATGTGGCCTCTCAGCTCTGTAATGCAATGGGAACTTGTGGTATTGGAACTCTATTGATGACTTTTCTTGGCACCCCTAACTCAGAGTAAACATACTCGGAGCTGATTACACAGAGTCTCATCGGCCTGACACTGAGTTTTCTGTTAATCAACTCAGTGTTTGGGGTTTGGCTCAAAAGCAACACTGACATATTACGCAGGTCAGAAAACATAAAATCCAGTTGAAGATAAGAGTTATAACTACAATGGTTCTCATCTTTCTTTGCTAACCCAGACTTTCTTCCTGTGACTGTGGTCATAAAGAATTATATTAAAATTTTATAACAGGAAAAAGTGTCATTGGTGCTACAAATGAGGTAAGAAAGAGAGACGCTCTGGCTAATCATGCAAATTTGCAAACAAACATAATTATTTTACTATTTTACTTCACAGCTTTGAACTGCAGCATCATTGCTGTACTGCTCAACGGATTTCCACGAATCTATGCTCATAGTGAATAAAAGCTACTTTTAGGGTCACCACAGTGGGTAGCTCCGCATGTTTGATTTGGCAAATTTTTACACCGGATGCTCTCCCTGATGCAATCCCCCAAAGGGATTTGTGTCTCCTCCCGGAATTCAACCGATCTGATCTTTCACTTGTTAGGAAAATGTGTAAACAACTACACTTTACAGCCACTCCATTTACAGCCCATTTTAATCCACAACTCTGAACAGATGCCGTTCAGCATAAATCACCAAAGTGGTCTGGCCTTGACACTGAACACTCTGGCTTTAGGCTCAACAAACCTTACTAAGCCATTGCTTTTACTTTAAAGTACACCCCATAGGTGAGGAGTTGTAAATGTAAATCACCATAAAAGACCTGAGTGAGGGATTACCTTTTGTAGCAATAACAAATTAAAATGTCTGGCACATAAATATTAGATTAACTGCTAACAAGTCCTTGGCTATGAGATTTAGCTATTCAGGGGCATATTACAACAGTCAGGACATGTTACAAGAACATCTCCACTGCTGCTTTCTTTAACATCAACTGGCCCCCTTAAACCAGAAAACGGAAAAGAGATCGCAACAGTAACCTCTACACGCCGTGAACTGTGATATTTCTCGTGTGTAACTTGGTTACAGCAGCTGCTGGGCCCTGAAGGTGGTAGTGAATGAAGTGAAGATGATTCATCAGACTGAAAATGAGTTAGCAAAACACTTCTGCTAAGCTGAACACATCCATTATGTGCATTTAAGCATTTTTTTTTACAGACAAGTTCAAAATAACTCCTTTCAAATGCAAAGTGAGCTTGAAACTTGATTTGATGTTTGATGGGGGAAGGACTGACCGGCTACTGATGTTATTGGATATTTTTAAAGCAATTACTGATTCTCTTCACAAAGGGAATTGATTTTCCCCCACAAAAAAAGGCTATGGATAATGCCCTGAGGTACAGTGACTGTCACACTGGAATGCATCTCTGTGGAAGCTACACCTACTGCATCTAAAATAATACAAAACATGTGATTTTCTCCCCATCACTAGATCCCAGTGAGGCGATGAGCTTTATGTCATGTCTGGAATATCTGAAGTACTATAAAACCCTGCACCTGTTTTGTCAGTGACAACAGAGGCACAGCACACCTGCTCAGGTCATGTCTGAGGCACGTGCCATGAAGGAGCCTTTTTATGCGGGTCCCTCTAGATGTAATATCAATATCTCACTGACTAGACTAAAACTTTTGAGAGCTTAAACTTTACTCAGGTGTGTATTAATCCTTTTAATTCTTATTATCAGATGCTCACACAGCGTAACGAAAGCATTTTGATCAACTTAAAGATATCGCATAATTTATACAAGTAACAGATAAGGGGTATAATGAGCTATGATAAGATAAGTTGCTTTATCTATGAACTAAATCAGAAAAAAACTGGCAAACACTGCCAGCAGATCAGCATTAAAATCAGCAGGAAAAAAGAAAAGACAGAAAAAGCAGAACTAGGCAGGGCTAGTGAAAACTAGGTGAAAGGTAAGCACCCCTGAGGAATTAACACCACAACAAAGAGTAAGCAAACTGCATTAAGGTTGGATAAGCATAAGAATGCCCATTGCACCAGACCAGAGATGTATGTTTCAGGTTGCAAAAATAAAGGTTGTTGCTCCTGTTGCTCATTAAACTTGAGCGAATGACTTTGGTGCACAGGGGCACACTTGTGCTCAGAAAACGGCTATAAGGTTCAAGAAAAGATCAAGAGCTGTTGGATTCTTGGCGTTTCAACGAGCTCCGTGTTATCTCAGCTTATCTCGACTAAACATTTCCTGTCTGTATGACGAGTAACAAGAAAAAAAAAAACAACCCTGTGCGTTACACAACTCTGGTGCACATGACACCATGCCATGTTGGCTTTAACTTCAGTGCATGTGTTTAGTGTATAATCATGCTGGCTTTAACCTTGGTGAATGTGTATAGTGACTACAAGAATTGAAAACGTAATCATCATGTGCACATTGTTCAGGAACTTAAAAACACTTAATTTCAACATGTGAAGCACTGTATCTTCTATATTATTGCACACAAATATCCAGCAGAACATCAACAACCACCCGTCCCATCAGCCAAGCTTATGTGCTGGCTCTTCTCACTTGCCCATGTTTTCATTTGGACACTTATATAAAATTAAAGGTCTGTAATGTAATGTAAAATCTGGTATTGTTAAATGGACTGAAGTAATCCAACTGAATTACAACATATGTTAAGAGACTACTTAAAAACAATTTTCAGACAGGTGCACAGTGCAGGTTTGGATTGCAAAAATGCAATGAAAATGCATTTCATAAAACTAAGAGCTTGTTGTTGCGAAAACACTAGTCTCTTGTAAGCCTGACATTCCCAGCCAAGATCCTTTTTAAAATGACTTTATCAGACTCTATGATGCTTTGATGGGATTCACAACTCAATCCACGACAAATCAACCAGCGCTTCCACCTGAGCCCCTCAGATTCAGCTCCTTTTTTTGTACAATAGCTGTGGTACATTTAATAAAGCCAGTGAACAGTTGATATCAAAATGTGGGTAAAAATGTTACCTTTAAAACATCTGCCCAAAATACACTTTTTGACGTTTAGTCCAGGAAACTATATAATACAGATAATGCAGATAAAGAGTTCAGGGTACCAATGATTTTTTTTTCTGTTGCTTTATGTCACAGACATTAAATTGGTGCAGACTTGCTTCTGTAACTGTGAGCATCACAGTTACAGAAAAAGCATGTTGAACAGAAGATCGTGGCGGGTGTTAAATTTATTTTTTCAGATTTGTTTGATTTCATATAGCATTACTGACTAGTTATGTAGCATTACTTAGTTATAAAGTCTTCCACAAAAAAGGGGATGTGAGGCCCCTATACTGGGGCATCACCAGAGTCTAATAAGCTTTACATCATAAACTCACTTTTGAGCTTGACCCTAGGTTCACCTGAGCCACTGTGGGTTCCAGATATGGCTGAGCTGAGTTGTACATGTCAGGCAGAAAACTTACGAGTGGAAGCAGCTCATTCCCAAACCCTGGATAGGAACATCAAGCTGTGCACTCTGCCGCCGATATGTGAAATATGTTTAAGATAACAAGTCAACAAAGCGACTAACTGTGGAGATAACAATCTGGCGCATACGGGAACCGGGGGAAAAAAGCGTTATCAAAGATGTATAACATTTTAATAACCATAATAATAACAAAAAAAAGATACGTCCTGTTTAAACAAAGTAAAATCCAATTCACAGCAGTGACAGTAAAAAAATAAAAATAAAATAAAAAATATATATAGTACGTTTTTAATTGTTATCGAAATTATTTCTGAAAGCGTTACGTTACTGTTAGCTATAGCCATAGTAAGGCAGGTGGTGACAGTTAAAGCCAGCTAGTGTTTTGCCTAAGTGCAGCAGGTTTGAAAATTAACGTTAGCCGTTGCTAGTGCTCGCTAGCAGAGCACCCAGCCCTTCATGGAGTTGGGGACATCCAAACGGCTGCTGATGGTGCATGTTAACAGTGCTAACAAAGATGCGACCGTTTATTCTCCTCTTTGCAACACACTAAAAGCACTGTCAAAAGCTTGTTAAACATACCTGTTACTGCTAACGGATGTCAAAATTCCAGAAATCTCTGAGAAGCAGGAACCCACGGCTAACTTCCGACGTCGCACAAGCACCCGGTAACCGCTACTGTAGCGTCGGGTAAACCACCTCCTCCTCCGCCTCTTCCTCCTCGCGGGTGTACTATATTGATGCTCGCTTTATGAGCTGAGGTTGCCTTTAAGGACTGTCGTAAATTTCACGACTAAGCGTTGTGAGTTACGCCCATAATACCTGAGCGATGAGGCAAGGCCAATCTTCTTAAAAAATGCCGAGTAGGAGTTTTTGTGAAATGTAAACGTTTTTAACGTGTGGATGGTTTGAATAACGTGGCACAGCTTTCCTTGTTTTTACAGAAGAATAAAATAGAGCTTTTGTTCTTCTGTTTCATATTTTAGGAAAGAAATTAAGGACTCTTACACATATTTCTGAAAAATCTTGACTCAAGTTGACCAGATTTTTCTGAAGGTTTGCTTAAATTAAAAAAAAAAAAAGTGACTATAAGCTCCATCAAACTTACCTTGAGTAGTCTAACTTCAGAAGGTCACAAGAATCTTTAATATTATTCTTGTTTGAGATTAATGACCCCTAATAGGTTCATATAATTACTGTATAAGACATTACACTTCCTGTTTGTGTGACAGTGTGTAATAGAAGATGAAAGAAAAAGCTACCTAAAAGTAAGACACTTTTTTTTTTTACACAGGAACTAAACAGACACACATATGAATTTAGGGTTTATTACTGTAACCATAACAATAAGGTGGATCTCTCTTTATTTTGACCATCAATTCAATCATAATTGTTCTTTTTAATCACAGGCAATAGTTATAATAGTGCACTTTTTATATTTAAATTATGATACAGACATTTCTTTTTTTTAAACACCTTATTCTACTGACCCTTATGGATGGAGAATAGTTTACAATCTTAGCCAGAGTTGGGTCAATGAAAAGTGAAGGTGATGTGAAAGATGAGGTGAGCAATCAGTGTGTTTAGGACTGTGAGGCAAACAACTCCATACAGTTTCTCTTCTTGTGACAATGGGAACACAACAGAGGTGAGGAAGCGGGACAGACAGGTCAAACGGACAAGGCATTAACGCAAGAAAAGCCAAGAAGCAAGCATTTGATGTGCTCGTGTGTGTTTGTGACAGAGAAAACATAGGCCTCTTAGGGTTTGGCTGTGTTGGTTAGTTCAAAATCACTGGGTCAGTCGGGAAAATCCACACGTAACTACCTCAAAATGCATCCGCTGCAAAGTGCTCAGCCCGCTCTCATTCAGTCGCCACCCACCCATCTCGCACACAGATACCAGTTACCAGAGATCAGCGTGAGTCACAGAGATGCAAGATACAGACATGAGAGCAACTGCTGCTATCGAAGAAAAATAAATAAATAACATGAATAGGAACTGGTTTCTTGGGTTTGTTAATGACACATTTTGTTGGCATGAAATCTAGTTTATAAAACAAATACCCCATAAATAAATAAATAAACAACAGACAGATAGATCAACAGATTAGGAAAAAATGACATTAAAATAATAAAGTGTAGCACTGTGTGTCTCTCTGAAATCCTTCTGCACTCTTGTTGCATATTGCACTGTATGGAAGACTGTGATGAACATCGACTAGTCTGATAGAGTACTGGAGTAATATATGTGACTGCCTCGAGTTGCTACGTCTGCTTGCAGAATGGCGACTCTTAGTGATGAGCGAGGGTTCGGCGATGGATACTTGGCTTGTCGGTGAACACTGAAATAACGAGCGTTGGGTTAGGAAATCCTGTTCAACAAGGAGCTGACGCCTTTTTTAAAGTCCAGCATCATGAATACGTCCCATTGATGAATTTCCTTACTGTGTATCTTCTTTTTTTGTTTGTTTGTTTGCTTTATTTTGACATGAGACAGTATATGAATACTATGGCAACAGGAGACAAAGCTTGACGAGAAAGGCGGATTCTGTTTGATCCACAGGCCGGTGATCTTCTCATTCAATCTGGGCGCAAACAGCTGTGATGAGGTTCATGAAGCTAATCACGGATAGTGACGACAAAACAAAAAAAAGCTTTCATATATTACTGTTCATATTTCTGTTCAAACACTTTTCTTCAGAGCAACGAGGGTCCAATGCAAAAATCTTAGAAGCATTGTTTCATATTGTCTCTGAGTAAAAAGCAAATACAAAAGAATCGAAACACTTAAGTCTGAATGAATGCCTGTCGGAAAAGCAGCTTCCACTGTCAAACACTGTGTGGAGTGTCTCAGTTGCTGTCTTTACTGTGATCACTGTGCTACTGACATCCTTAAAAGAAATGTGTAAACATAAATAAAAACTAAATAAAAAAATATCTTTTTTGTTCACATTCACTTACTTAGCTTACTTTGTTGGTTTTCTTTACCTTAGGAGGAGACACTGCTGGAGAAAAACAGGACCTTCACTGAGCTCATCGCCACTTACTGGGGCAGCAGCAGGGTGCTAACTCTTTAGGATTCTTCTGCTGAGATGCATTCATATTTCTTTTTAGTATGGGCGGCTTTACATGTTGCTTGATAGTGATATGAGCGCACTGATTCATTTTATGAATAATCTCGAGAACCATCACAAGACTGTTATTTCTTTTTTTCCTTTTTTTTGGTGTTGGATACTGTATTACGATGATATGGTAGACTAGCCTATCTGATCATATCAGCATCCTTGAGCAGGCTGATTTGCTAACTGGCATGCACATTAGCACTTCAAAATTCCTAGTTTGATCTGTGAAGCTGTACCTATGATGAATACCAAACTGCTCATTCACGTATTGTTATTATTTTTTTCATTAAAGGGCGGTTTGTTAACACTTCTTTCTCATTTAAGGGTAGGAATCCTGGTGATCGTAAGATCGGTAGAATCTCGAGTTGGAAAAAATGTGCACGATGGGGAGGAAAAAGGCTCAATCCTTGCTCTGTGGTCAAGCACCTTCAGTAACTTAGACAAGGAAGAATAGGAGTAGCTCATGGCTTGCAGGGATACTTGGAGATGAAATTACACTGTCTTCCTTCTGGTGTAGTTCAGGCATCCTGCTGCGCGGTCTAACTTTCTATCCTACGGTTGGGATTGGGTTCCGTTGGAGGACAGCAGTCGGGTT
Source organism: Etia nguti (assembly GCA_015106755.1). Classification (NCBI taxonomy): domain Eukaryota; kingdom Metazoa; phylum Chordata; class Actinopteri; order Cichliformes; family Cichlidae; genus Etia; species Etia nguti. The sequence goes on along the minus strand of VUQG01000737.1, from coordinate 13,765 downwards.
CTCTCTTTGGCTGAGCCTCTGCGCTGCAGAACTCCCCCGCTGCCTCCTATGCCTCCGCCATCTGTTCGGTCGCCCCACTCGCACCTGTCGCCCCCACCCTCGGAGCGCCTCGAGTTTTGGCGGGTGGGGGTCCCGTGGGGCCGGCCGTTCTTCTCATCTGGGAAGGGATCAGGAGAAGAGAACGGGAAAGTCACTCTGAATGTTTACAATCCACAGGATTCATGGGTCAGTGGCAGAAATGCAGGTGTGAATGAAAGGACCTGATGAATGTGGCAGCTATTGTTCCACCCTCTGCCTCAGTCACTGTAGTCTAGGAACTGTGAATCATGCAAAGCTATTATAGTCAGCTCCAGGAACAGATATGAAGCTGGAAATCAGCTCACAGACTAAAAGTGAAAAAGGGTGAATTTCTACAGCAGTGTGTGGCAAAGTACTGTGTGGTTAAGCAATCTTACCAGATAGGGCTGACACCAATGGGTGATCATGGGAGCTGAGAAGCTGCGCTTGAATCGTTTCCACCACCCGTCTGAACCTGCGACTCGGACCTGAAGAGGAGTCACACACATTTAACTTAGGGTAGGTACTGTTCCAAAATAATATGATCTTAATGTCACCTGATTTTTATTATGCATCTAAAGTTATTTTTAGAGAAAAACCCTCCATTTGGTCAAAACAAACCAAACTTCTCAGATGAATGAGAACCCAGTTTCAACTTTAAAATACTGTCCAAAAACATAACAAACATTTCAGGAAGTGCTGAGTATTTTAACTATAAGGTTTACTTATTAACCCTCTTAAAACCCTTTACTTATTAAACCTCATCTTGCTATAACTTCACTTACTGACATGAGTATTATTGATTCTTTCATATAACTTTCCAAAGCAGGAAGCTGTTGAGCAGATTTCCAAAAATGGAGATTTTTTCAGGGAGTGACATAGTTTTGTCAAAAGGTTTAACATTTCAATCCACCATTAAGGGAGTTTAGCATCTGCTTTACTTGCCTGATATGAGGGTGAATGTCACACTGTAAATTCCTGTCTCCCTCCTGCCCTCCCTCTCGTTTCTCTCCCTGTCCCGCTCCCTCTCGCCCTCGGAAAAGGCAATGTCCACCTGGAACTTGACGGGCTTCTGGAAGACGGAGGGACCGCCGGAGGATTTGTATTCGGCTCGGAAGCTGGTCTGTGAGAGGACGCTGTGACTGAGGGATGGGATCTGTGTGGTGGGGAGACAGAGAAGAAGCAGAGAGACCGACAGACTTACGAGGCGGGAGAGGTATGGGGACCGACGTGAGTATAGGGAGACAAAGGGTGAGGGTGAGGAGAGGAGAGAGAAAGAGTGAGCCATTGGTGAAAGCAAAGTGATCCATCTACATGCCACGAGTGAGCAAGATCAAATAAAGATTAAACAAAGATTAAATAAAGAGAAAACTGAAATAATGAGAGAAATGGAGTGTGTACGGTATGACAGTGCAAGTCAGATCCAGCCAGAGCCATGCTTTGATCGCGAGAGGCGTGAAGGACAGACCACGTCAGACACTCACAGACAAGAAGGCGTGGACAATGTCAGCTTTGACAGAACTCAGCGGTTTGTCTCTGATCACCACGAAGATCTGCTCCTCTTTCTCCAAGCCGATGAAATTCCCAAACCACGATTTCTTAGCTAGCCTGGTAGCCAGACAAAAGAAATACACAGCATGAGGAGACACAGACAGTGTAAACAAACAGCTTTATACCGTGAAAATACGACACCTCAACAAATATTTATCTCCAGGAGCTGGGACTCACTCAGGGCTGGATTCTGGCGTTAGGCTGGACATATCCTCTGATGTAGGAACTGAGAGAGACAAACAGACAAAAAAATTCAGCAATTGACGTTTGACAGATGGGGTTAAAAGGAAAAACTAACTTATAGATAATCATCAGCCATTACAGAGGTGAAAGCTGAAAAAAGAAATCAGTGTGTTAGAAGGAATTAAATCTTTTGAAGCTATAACCCTACGCACTAAAAGCATAACTCCCACAAAATATGAGAATAAACATACAGGACTGACCTTGCAATTTACGCCGATGGAATCTTGGTGAGCCCAGGAGGTTGTTCTTGAAAGAATTGAGGCGAGTCCTCCAATGGGCAGAGCTGCTGGCTGCCATGCCGCTTCCCCCTCCTGGACTGGAGGGTGGAGTCAGCGACAGTGAGCCCACCCCTCCCCCTCCCTCCGCCCGCGAGGAGGATGAGGACGAGGAAGAGGAGGGCGGGGTGGAGGAGGGGTGGTGAGGGTGGTGAACAGGGGTGCCCAAGGGTGTGGGCAACGGAGAGCCCTGGGGAGTGACCTGCGGCACAGAGTGGGCAGAGTTTGGGTAGAAGCTCTTAGTCACAGACTTTAGGACAGAAGAGGAAGGGAAGAAGAAACGGGGGATGGGTGACAGGAGTGGGGAAGGGGAGGGCGAGTGGGAGGATGGGTTTTGCAGAGGCAAGGATTTGATGGGCTGCAGGTGGGGTCGGTTGGCGGGTCCCTTGGTGGGCAAGGTCTGGGTCTTTGGGTTTGGGGGAGCTTTGGGCTTGTCATGAGCCCGTGCTGAGCGAGGAGTGGTGATGCTTCCCTGTTTGGACTCCTTTGTGAGTGGGGAAGCGGTGGCAGAGGTGACATCGGATTGGCTGAAAGTGAAGACGGGGCTCTGATAGGACTGGAGGGTGGGGGTGGGTTTGTCAGGGTCAGGGGGTGGGAGACATGGAAAACAAGAAAGAGAAGGGATGGAAAATGGAGAAAGGATGGAAATGAATATCATGCTTAATGACAGAAGAGTGCATTTTGTGAGGAGTGAAAGTGCCGAATGCAGTTCTAAGTGCTGATCATAAAATCTTTCATTTAGTGCATTTCAGTCTTTAGTACGTGCCCTTTAAATCTATTGAAAGTGAAGGTTTCGTGACAGTTGTGGCAAGGTTAAGAATGCAGTGACAGAGGACAGTGGCAGTGAAGATGTTACTATAGAGTAATTGCTACCAATTAAGGTTTTGTTTTTTTTACCCTTTAGGGACTGTTTTTATACAGTTTCAAGCATGATCAAACCATTAATTATCCAATAAAGCATCTAATTAAGCTGTCAAATTGTGCAAATTATCATGTATAAAACTAGCTCATGCATGAGGAGGAAGAAAAGTTGACATGAAGACAGAAAACAAATGCAAACCTCCTGTTGGGTGAGACAGCTAATTTAAGGGACCTGCTTTGTGATGATGTTTAAAAATGACTGAGAAGATTGTTACAAAGATATTTTAGGGGGTTGCGAGGAGTGAATATTTGTTTTTTTTTAAAGCAGCTTCATGTAGAGACCGACATCAGCAAAAAAAACAATGCATTGTTACATACTGAATCAACAGTTGGCAAAGGAGTAATGTTGAATTGAAGTAAACTAAATTACTGGCCATTCTGTCAACAATATCTCTAAAGTCCCAATCCACCGTTGGTTTACAGTGCTGTTATTACCCAATGAGCCTAAAATGTACACAGTACCCTGCTGACACTGACAGCTGTCCGACCTGCAGGACACAAATTTGAGACTGGACTTAAAGCTATAGTGCTGACAGGGGAGAGTTAAATAATATAAATGCAGACTGCCAGAAATTAGCATTTTATTATGGATCCAGGTATAGTGTTCAAAGATAATACATTAAAAGTATGAGCAAGTTGGTTTACAGACCCTTACCCTGGGACTACTGAGAGGGCTGGAGGAGAGACCAGTTGATGCTCCACTGACTGAGCGAGACCTGACAAAGAGACCCAAAGATTAACAGGCTGTTAAAAAAAAAACAAAAAAAAACAAAAAAACAAGAAACTGTATGACAATGAATTCTTGCACTCTAAATCTGCAGAATACAAAGTGTATGTACTATATATGTGTAAGATAAACATGCTATACCTCTGGCTGTGCGCAGCTGTGTCCAGGGCCCTGCGAGGTGGCGTAGGAGACCCTTGTTCAGTGACACTCAGGACCTCCAGGCTCTTCCTCTCGGGACGGCAACGTCCGTGGCGCGTCAGCATAGGGGAGTCGACACGCTTTCGAGGAGGGTCTGCTGAGAAACGCCACCATAAACTCATTACAAATTTTGTTTTAATTTTAGGCTTTGCGCTGTGTTTCGCACGTCAGGAATTTCTTCTGAAAAATTCTAATTCTTTCACAGGCCTTTTGCTCACTGCGCCATCTGTGACTGTGATAAACTTAGCTTCATTTGCACTTACAGAATTGCTGTCCCTTCCAGTTTTATCTCATAGACAAAGCTTGCAGATGTCCTGCAAAGGCTGGTATGATCATGTTAAAAGCCATCGACAACTTATAGTATTAAAGAAACAGGTAAACACACTAAAAATCCAACACAAGGACATTAAGGTCTATACTGCTGTATGTTTTATCTCTAATGCTAATGGTAATCAGTGTAGTATATTATCAAGTAATAAAATTATAACTTAATAGTGTTTAAATCATAACCTCAAGTAATCCCTAATTCACTGGAAGGAGAACTGAGCATACAGGAGCACCACTCTTGAAAAAGTCGGTAAAATGTGTCTCAGACTGATAACTGTAGCATCCTTTCTTGAGTGGATCCCTCCTGCCCCCTAATGACTGACCTACATCATTGCGCGGAGGTAAGTCCTCATCCTCATAGCTGGGGTACCGCTCTTTCCTGTCTAGAAGAAGGTAATAGATCATTTTCTCCTGGTTTTCTCTATGGGAGGGAAAAGAAGAAAAGAAAAATACAAATTGAATAAGATGCTAAAATGTCATAATATTTATTTAAAAAGGAACAATATGTAAATAGGACAAGAAAGCCCATGTAAAATCTGTGTAGATGCCACACAGCCACGCGATTAGCTTTTAGTAGGCTGTTCACACAGTCACGCAGCCATGGATTTCATGACACAATCGGTTTATTTCACTGACACATTAATGGGAAAAGACCTAAAAATAAGCCACATACTCTTTCCTCTACCTCAACACTATATAGGCAAATAAGACAAGATAGGATGTTTGTGGCCAATATTAATTGGCTGCATGACATCAAGAGTGTTAAAATGTAGAAACCCCCCCCCCAAAAAAAAATACACATCAGTAAATGCAAAATATACACTGAAAGAATGTATATGTATAATGTATAAATGTTCTGATTTTTCCTGCCATTTCAAGCCGACACTAGAAACTACAAACGTGTTTGGAAGCTGAATGACATGACTTACTCCTCACACTGCAGGTCACGTGTGAGTTTGACTCTGTCTCGGAAACAACCGAGCGAGTGCATGCTGTCCAGCACATCTGGGTCCAGCTCAGTCAGGGACAAGATTCGCCTCACACACACTCGCCTGGGAGGAGGCTGCTCAGGACATGGCTCGTTACGACCACCACTAGTAGGAGTCAAACAAAATGAAGCGCATAGGAATGACACAGATGTACTGTACATGATTAAATACGATCACTTCAGCAGTCAGAGAAAACGAACGTATACTCACAGATACCAGGAATGTTTCTGAATGGCCTCTAGCTGTAAGGGGTGACAGGGCAGATGGGGCCATTAGTTTCTACAGTCTGTTAACAGCCAGATGGCCGCAGAGCTGTGCTGTGTAAACAGTTCACATCACATCTTTTTCTTTTTTTTTACATCCACAAATCTCATGATTGCAGAATATTACCCATTAAACTGGGTAATAAAAAACATTTTCAACTTTGCAATGTTTGCTTTTGAAAATCTTTAATCAGATCACTTGTGTGTGTGTGTGTGTGTGTTAGAAATATTACTGAGCAAGTTCTAGATGGCTCAGTTAAGTCACCAAAACATGCTTCAACAGCTGCCACTACAATGCATCTTCCTGACTGTACAGTATTACATTGAATGCACTAATAAAACACATACGAAATGCAACTCTGCCTCTCATAAATATCAGGTAGAGTGCAGACCCAGCAAAAAGGGACAATAGGAAAGGCAAGGAGGATAATCTAAACGTGAACTGAGACAAAAATGATTTATATCAAAAGCAAGAGTCACATTAAACAGTACTGTTCAGTCACTTTATATTTTATATGACAGAAGGAGAGGCAATCCCAGTTTAAGGCAAGTGACTGAAAACAGGTGTAAATGCATGCTGCATCCGAAGTCTGGACTAATGTGAGCAGTCTCATACCGTGAGCCTCTTTTCAGGGTTGACCTCAATCATTCCCTTCAGCAGGGACTGACAGTCCGGAGGGATGAAGTGAGGCATGTGGAACACCCCGCTCTTTACCTTTTCCAGGAGCTGGCGTAAATTGTCGTGGTCAAAAGGAAGAGCCCCCTGTAGGCCAGAGAGAGAGAGACAAAAACAAGAAAGGAACAAAAAAACAGATTGCATTAAAAAAAACAAAAAATGGCAAGCGTGGGATGTAAGAAAGAACTGTGAAAAACATAAGACGAGGGGATTTAAAAAAAGACCAAAGTGCAGTGTGAAAACACGAGTAAAAGACTTACCACGAGTAGGGCAAACAGGATGACCCCACAGCTCCACACATCTGCTCTCCGCCCATCATACTTCTCCCCCTGCCAAAGACACAAACACTTATGATTTTATTCATCGCCGGCCATTTCAATACAAAAATGAATCACAACACTTGGCACCCATCACAGGATGATTTAGGCTGATTTCAGGATGAAAGGAACACTAAAATCCATTTAGTCAAACTCAGTCTAAAAATACCATGAAGCCAGATTTGAATCGATAACACTGGATAATCTTTTAAATGCTACGTGTCCTAAAGATTTACTCATGCTAAAAGGTGTAAACGTTCAGAAAAACAACTCAAGAGGCAGACTGAACTTCCCATTAAAAATGTCATGTTACTGGTTAGTTTACATCAGGGGTGTCAAACATGAGGCCTGGCAGCGAGAATCGGCCTGCCAAAGACTCCAATCAGGCCCACTGGAGAGCTATGGAAAATGTGGGGGCATAAATTTGACTTTTTATTGTATTTTCAAACTTTTAACAGCTTTGTGAAAAACCATTCATACTACACCAAAGTAAATAAGTAATAGATAAACAATTAAATGACAGAAAATTCTTGTTTTTTACACTGTCTACTATAGAAATGTACAATTGTTACATAGGGTTCACCATTTCAAAAAAACAGGATGCTCTGTCAAATAACAAAAATGTTCCGTTTTATAATCACAGGACAGACTGAGCAATAAACTCACAGAACTGTTTCTGTAATTTTATATATTTACGTCTTACAATTTAAGCCCAAGCAGAAAAACTGAGATGTATTGTTGAAAATTGCACTTCTTTTTTAAATATCAAAATATCTCAGAGATTAAATGTGTGATTAAACTTCTTTACACTATCAGAAAGCAGATCCGGCACACTTAAGATCAAAGTGGACTGTACATGTCCCACAGTGTAAAACGAGTTTGACATCCCTGGTTTAGATCATGTACCTTTGGAGCGATTTATCTCTCTCTAAAAAGAAAGTTTCAGACAAGAACATTTGAGAAAGACAATGAATAAGAGCTGGATACTTACCCTTATAACCTCAGGGCAAGCGTAATGTGGTGATCTAAAATCAGAAAAGGATTGGCATTAATATTAGTGAAAGTAAAATGAACACTGTATAAAAGAAATCATAGATCTGTGTTGTAGACACTGTATTTCCCTGCTGATGTGGAGCCTTTAACGTTCAAAATGTACAGAGTCACACTGCAAGTTGCTGAATTATATAATAACCCTGTTTATGAACGTACATCATCATTCATGAAGCTCACACATGGAGTTGGTACTCACCCACAGCTGGTTTCTAACAGACTGTCTCCCACCTGTAGGGAGGCCATGCCGAAGTCAGCGATACGAATGTTGTTCTTTTCATCCAGGAGCAAGTTCTCAGGCTTCAGGTCTCTGTGACTGCACAAATACAACCAATACTGTTAGAGTTGTTGTCAACATGGTGTTTTACATCAAGTACAACTGCATGAGTTTGAAAATGTGTTTGCACAATCATACTGTGTTCCACTCATTTAGTACATCAGACAACAGCTGTTTTATTGTTTAAAAAGAAACGCTCAAAAATAGCTTTGTAAGTCAGTAGATGAGCCCTAAATCAACATCCTACATATGAACTTGACTCAAACACGGTTATTACAGCTCGGTGCAAAAAACCAACCAGATGGAATGACTGTGGCAGAAATCCAAAGCAGAGATGATCTGCCTGAAGAACTTCCTGGCCTCTTTTGGAGTTAGCCGGCCCTTCTTCACCAGGTAGTCAAAAAGCTCTCCTCCTGACACATGCTCTAACACCAGGTACCTGTCCGCAAACAGGGACAACAGTGTAATTTGAACTTCTGATTCTGATAATGCTTTTCCACTTACACGGTGCTGGAGCAAGCGCAGAGCCAGTTCTGCCCTGGTGCTTTTAGAGAACCAATCGACTTTTTTGACCAAACCGAACACTGCAAAGTTTGATGTAATTTCTAAGGAAAGAGAACTAAAGGCCTATCCCACAGAAAAGGATATCAGTGATTGCACTTTTGGTGAAAATGTGGGGAACAGGTTCTCAGTTTGGCACCACGTTGGTGGAAAATTGGTGCAAGTGATGAAAAGCGGACAAGATGCTAAGAAAAAACTATTTCAACTTAGACACTTCACATGGTTTGATATAATAACCTTATGATGTTGGATACTAGGACTGCAATATTCAGACTGTACTTTCGGACAACCCGTCTGTCTACTCCAACAGTTGTTTTGTAAGGGTATTAAAGGATTTGAGATATACTCCTCATTAAGACACACTTTTGAGAATAAAAGTAGGGGATGAAGGAAAAGTGAGAATTACAGTAACGGCAGCAGATTATTACAGCTTTTCTTGTAATATTTATACTCATCCCACTCCAAAGATTAGTATGCAGCTAGAAAGCATGCAGACTGCATTGAGCCAAAGAGCAAGGCTTTTTCTGAATGCAGAGGGAACTCACAGATATTTGTTATTCTCGTAAACATCATGCAGCTTCAATACATGCGGATGCTCAATCAGTTTCAGAATGGCAATCTCCCTTTCAACCTGGTTAGAAAGAAGGGAAAGCATAGAGAGAGAAAGATTTTGAAGCGAGGCTCATGAGCAAGCCAGACTTGTTTTTCACACATCTGAACGGAGGTTAACTGTTAACTCATACAGAAGATAAATATGGAGAATATGGGACATTTTGTTAATATCTTAAAACGCCATGCTATATATATAAACATATATATAAGTATTATCATTGTCGTCACTGTGAGCAACACCTTCAACCGCGTCAGACTGTACCTTCATCAGGACTGACTCAGACAGCTTCTCTCTGTTGACTATTTTGATGGCTACCTTTTGACCCGTAATACAGTGGACCCCCAGTTTGACCAGTCCTGTAGATTGGATGAGAGAGATAAAAATAAAACACAAGAAGGGTGATGGGGGGATAGAATGAAAGCGCACAGCTTAAACACTACACAAAACACTAGTTTTAATTTCAGGAACAACTCGGCAATACTCACCTGTCTGTCCCTTCCCCAGAGTCTTTTCCAGTCGATAGGGCCCAACATATTGAGCTGACTGACTTAGAGACAGTTCCTTACTCATACTGCTCTTAACTGGAGGCTAACACACAATTATTACTACTTACTGCACTGTGGTTATTGCAATTACTGTGATATTGTACAGCTTACACAGAAGTTACTGTGGGATACAAGACGATGCTCAAATTAGAACGACTGTCTTTTTTATGTCAGCGGTAACACCGACTTTCTTTGAAGTCACTTCATGAACGTGTAAAAAAAACAAAAACAAAAAACCGTAAAAGTGAAAACTGCTGCTGATTTACAACACCTGGGTGGACGTTTTTCATCTAAACCGAGACAGCACGGTAAACATGATGTTTATTTATTTTATTTTATTTTTTAACTAAACAGCTTGCTATAGGTAGAATAAAGCAGGGGGAACTGACATGGCAATAAGTTGCTAGGGTGTTTTCTGCGTTAAATACCAACCACTACTGTAAAGTAGGCAAACTAACGAGTCTTATTTATGTACATTAGCTTATTTCTATAACTCGCACCTTGTTACATGTATGACGTTAACGATATATGACTGTTAATGAGAAAACGTTACCGTTATATAGCCTTAAAACGAGCAGATTTTCACGTCTGCCTTAAAATATTCATGTATTTTTCCTACGGTTATTATTATTTTTAGTTAAGTAAACGGACAAAACGTCCAATACGTCAAGTGTATGCTTGCACTGAAAATGAAATCACTGTTTTCCCCTCACTGCCAGGCCTGTTTTACAGGTCCAACAACATGCTATTTTAGCCTCGCCGCCGCTCTCCCACACAGCAGCGAGGCTAGCTTTAGCTTCAACGCCTTGACCAACGGCCGTCTCGCTTGCGCCGCCTGTCAAAAAAACCGACACCGCCTGAAGTTTCTGGGCTTCGCCAAACGGTACGATTTATTACACGGCCGCCGCATTCTCACAATATTTCGAGGTGAAACGCGCATTCCCCGCAAAACAAGCATCTTTTTTTTAACGTAGCGCCGTCCTCCCCCTCCCTGACTCTCCCGTCTCTCCCTCTCTACATCCCTGCAAGTAGCGGATCACAGCATCTTCTCTTCTCTCCTTTGGCGTGTCCTCCTCCCCTCACCGCCGGGTACACAGGTGCAAAACACACACACACACACACACAGACACACAGATATCCGCGGATATGGGCGCGCTATAACCAGCTGCCGTATCCCCCTCCTCGCTCCTGATGACAGTTCACGCAGGGTAAAGGCCCCTTGTATTACACTCCCTTCGGTTTTCTTGCCGTAAATCGATATTTTCTCTCCCCTCTTCCTTCCTTCGCCTCACTCGCATCAGCATCCGGGTCTCACTCCCTCTCCATCCTCTCTCCTCTCGTCTCCTCTCCTCCCCCGCCCTCCTCCTCCCGATCATCTTCCTCAAAATACGCCTATCTCTGCATTCACATAAGCACAGGCCACGCAGTGGGCTCCTGGGAGTTGCAGCGGACATCTCCTTTACTATTTTTGTCATCGACATTTATTATTATTATTATTATTATTATTATTATTATTATTCACACATGGACACAGGGAGCGGATGCAGACGCAATTCGTTAGGGGATATCTGCAGAGTCCTGTTTTATTTGATCATTTATTCCTATGAGCTGTCAAATTTGAAGTGCACAACTTAGTGTAGCGTGGATAATTTAATCAAAACATACTAACATTTAATAATCATTCTGTGTCTGTTTCGTTGTACTGATTTTTTTTTCTCAAGAAAGATAGAAAATAAACAGTAACAACTATAAAACAAACCATGTCAACATTATAGTATGATTACTTTTAGTTAGGGACTACAAAGGCACATTTAAAATATTTTAATCAACAGTGACAGAAAAATCATGGTAACTGCATGTCAAACAGAATGAATTTAGTAGTCACGTTATTCAGTGGTATGAAACACAAAGCTCCGGGCCAGAATCAGCCTGGGAGAGACTCCAATAAGACCCACTGGACAGATTTGAAAAATGTAAAGAAGGGCATAGATTTTGGACGTTTAACTGCATTATAATACGTTTTACTGCTTTTCCTACGGATAAACATCTCTCACATGAATACACTACACCAAAGTAATTACATAGTAGATGAATATTTGAGTGACAGTAAAGTTAATATTTTTTTTACTATCTACTATAGAACTTTCTGTTTCTACAGTAGAAAAACAGAAATTGTACAGAAATGATTTTACAAATAAAGTTATGTAAAATTTAGACGAAGATTTTACAGAATTTTTTCTTTACTGAAAGAATAATGCATTTCTTACAATTTAAGCCCAAAGACTCACATTTATTTATGACATATGGGACCCATTACAAGCTTTTATTCTACCAAGCAAAACGTATTTTACCACCGTCTGTTGATGTGAATTTTTAACCGATAACACAAAGATAACATTGATGTACATTTAAATTCACAATCATCTAAACTTTAGACAGTAGAATAAAAATACTATAGACCCAAAAAAAACCACCCTTACTTTTTTATATCAAAATCAATTTTTACCTGGAAAATTTCTGCAGGAGAAATATAACTCTGCATTTTTTCCACAGGCAGAGAGAGAATCCTAATGAGCATGTGCAGTGTAGCTTGTTTGTGTTTTGAGAAATTCAGTGTGCTACAAGTGTGGTACAACTGCCACTGATATTAATTAATATTATATTATTAATCATATTCTTCTTCTTAGCAGTAGTAGTATTCAAAAAGAATGTTAATTTGTGCACAGATGAGTTATTTTTATCATCTTGAGCAAAAAAAAATAATATAATAATGTGTAATAGATGATCAATTTGCAAGATATTTTTAAACTTTCATGTAAACCATATTGGGAGTTATTCCATCTCTATTCCAATGTGTCCTAAATAAAACCTCCACCTTGCATGAAACAATTCCAAGGGAAACATACTGTTCTTAATAGGACTTATTATTTTTATTATAATTAGAAAGGTCCATACTGTATTATTTTTCTGTAATAAATAAATAAATAAATTAGGAATTATGGTCTTTTAACTTTTTTTTGTAGCACTTTTAAAAAACTATCTACAAAACTGATAAAACTCTTTGAGCCAGATCTTCTTTTCATTTTAAAAAATAATAACATTTTAAACATCTGGTTCTATGGCTGTCAGGAGTGTAACTCAAACTAACATTGAAAGATGGATGCCCGAATCCTTAAAATAATTGGATGTCCAATCTCTGACAGCAGATTTGAAGGCCTGCAGAAACCACAGTTTTGCAGCTAGAGGACTGATATTTTATTTACAGCTTTTCGTGCACTAGGCACATAATATTCTAGAAAACCGTCAAAATCAGATGATTGGTTTCACAGATATTAAAGCTCGAATATAACACACACACACACACATTTTCATCCAACTTCAGTGTGTGATACCTCAGGTATTACACCATGTACCAAATCTAAATGAATCTTTCTTGAAAGAGCACATTTTTGTTAATGTTACATCCAAAATTTGTGGTAGTCTTCTCATTTTTTCAATATAAAGTTTTGAAATACTCATGTAGAGCCCCTCACATATGATGCCTGAAAAACATATAAAAACACAACTACATGTACCTTCATATATGACTTACAGGAACCTCAAATTTCTCACAATTACGATTAAGACGGTTTTTTTTTCAGACAAATCAAACAGAGTCAAGTAGGAGACATTTGACCCAGTGTTCAGACTAATTTTAGTATCTGCTTGTTCTTTGTTAGAAAGATTTAGGTTAAAATAAATGCACAAGCAATGTGGTCCCTTAGAATTTTACTTTAGGAGAGTACTTGTTGAATGTACATGTTACTTTTAAATAGATAATGCTGTATCTTTCTTGATTATTTTTTATTAAGTTGTAGCGGTCGCGAGGTAATGTGAAGGGAACCAGATGGGAAAAAACAATCACACGAGCCTTGAGTCGTTTTTCAGAGCTCTGATTAGATTTCTTTTACATGTGCAGAGGTTTAACACTCTCACCACTCTCACACATTTAAAGATGAACAACCCAGCCTCTCAAAAAACCCCTCCTTAAATAGGTGCCGGTCATACCACCACCAATAAAATTTAAAAGATTTCCCCCAACACAGTCCAGCTACAAAAAACATATACAGTGAAATACTGTAGTTATTTTAACACACCTCACATATATCTGACTACAAACACCCCCCCCCCCCATT
>VUQG01000736.1:23103-34550 GCA_015106755.1 Etia nguti | reverse complement strand
TGTGTTAGGGTTAGAAATACTGCTCTGCACAAACAGAACAAACAGCTTTGATGTTTCTTTTGCTCTCTGAGAATATAAGATTGTTTTCGTGTCACTAGGCTCCAGGCCTTTTGTTTGGTTTTCACGCCACTGTGTGCTGGTGAGAAACAAATAAGTCTCAGATATATAAACACATAGACGCACACACAAATACATCTCTCTCACGCCACCTCTCCTGCTGATTTAGAAGCACAAGCGCTGGACGTAGAAGTGTGTACTCTGGTCAGTGTGAGTGTGTCAGACTTTATACTGAACCACAGACCCATGACAGAACTTCCTAATTATTAAACATGACCCAGATGTACAAACCGTGGTATGTAGCTGGACCACAAAGCTTGTGGGACCTGATACACAACTAAACACCAGGGCCAATATTCACCAGTATAATGCATGTGCATTTCTAACATGTACATCAATCTACCTTTTATATTTTGACGAAATCCTTTTTGAAGCAATTGGCACAAAAGTAAAAAATCAGAGGATGTTGTTGGATAAAGCAGCACCTGGAGGCTCATAGGCCCCAGGAAAGAGCTGCACCTCTGGGCCCATGCTGGTATTCACTGGTATTCAGGGAAGGGAAGACTTTTACTGAGGGAACCTGACCAGAGCTCTTCTAAAATAGGTCTGCTTTTAGTGGCTTGTGTGTGTGTTTCCCACAGCCCAGACAGCAGTGCGATTTTGTCCCAAGACATATTTAGATAAATACACACTGCTGTGATATTGAAAACCGAAAGAGAGAGAGAGAAAGGGAGAAGTAGAGAGATAGGGGAAGCATGAGAGAGAGGGGGGGATGATAGTGGGATAATTTGGGAGATTTGGTTACATGAGGAGAATTTCTGATAATTCTTTCATCCTTTCTCTGTTAACAATACTTTCTAATTTGTTGCACTCAGCATGTTTGCATGTAGCTAAGTAAGTGGTTGTGTTACTGTTGGCTTATTGTAGCAAACTGCTTTAAATAACATCATCTCAGCAGGAAATTATATTTTTGTTCTTGGTTCACCATTTCTGGTGCACATACTCATACACATGACTGGGTCTGTCATTTCTTGGATTTGTTTAATCTTTGTTTCACCTTCGTGCTCATGCTACCTTATGTTGAGAACCGCCTCGTGACCAGTCAGTCTTTCGAATTTTTTTACATAGAGAACGAACACATGAACAACTTTATATTGTTTGTATTTCTGAACTTGTCCTAAATTGAACAAAACCTATTTAAAAAAATAAAGATAAAAGAATGATTTTGATCTCCAAATTCATTTATTTGTTAATATTTCACTCCATTGTACAAGTGTTTATATTCATATAAAGTCTCTGACACCAATTCTTAAACATGCAGTTCAAATTCATAAAGTGTTTAAATTTGGTTCTCTTGCTGTGAAAGCTCTGGAAAGGCCAAGTCATAAAGTTTGTGTGTATCTAAGCCTATGTGTATTTTCCTTTGCAGACGTGTGAATAAAATAAGCCAGAATGTGTCTTAGTGGGGCAGAATACACCATCCAGGCGGTCTTAAAGTTCGCAGCAGCAACACCTTTCCCTTGTAGCTGCCTACTTCAGCAGCTTGCCAGTTAGCTAGCATGCTGCAGGGCCAGAACCTATGAAAAGTTTGTGGGAGGTTGTGTGGTTGTTGACTTTTTTCTTTAAGTTTTTACATAGCAATGAATTTTATATGTTCGTACTAAAATAGCACAGGGAATGCATGTGGTAGTAATTTCACCACGCAAATAAAGATGATTTGACGGGGGATGTAACAGTGGAGCAGCTAGTAAACTTGGATAAAGATATCTGGTTTTCCCTTTGACCTCCTTACTCTTACAGAGGAATGGTATGCAGACACATACTACATTTCAGTTGAGCTCACTTGTCTTGTATGTCAGCATGTAGGGTAAAGCATATGCTCGTGTTTACAGTCAAGGTGTTAATTCATATGCATGTAGGGATGGGAATGAAGAACTGGTTCTTGTAGAAAACTGGGTCCCAGTAGTCCAATTCCTTGGATTTGTTAGTCTCAATCTCGCTTCATGCACTTGCACTACAATCAGCTGATTTCAGTTCCCCTGTCAGAGGAGGAGAATAGCAACCCGTACTAGAGCATGGAAATGGACATTTATCTCTTCTTTTGTGTAATAAAAATAAATGGAAAAGTAGAAAACTGCATCCAGGAAAGAAACAATGCCGCTAACACAACTTCAGTTCTTTGCCAGCATTTGCCAAGACAGCATGCTAATGCTAAGCTAGCCAAGAACCCAGAGTGAAAGCTGCCGACCCAGGCAGCCAGACCCTGAACTTGACCAGGTAACAAGCAGATGCAGTCAGGCTGCCTCCTTTTCCACCTGTTCACGTTTCTAAAGCAGAATCACTGTGGGTATCACTTTTTTGTGCTGGTTTTGATTTTTGCTTTATGCGGTCAGCTTTGTTTTCTGCTAACAGAAAGATCTTAGAGGCCCGTGCTTTCATTAGGGATTTGTGTTGGTTTGTGGGGTTGTGGCCCCAGGTTTATATTGTTGAATGGTGATTATGAGAAGTGTTTTTTAGCTATTTTACAGAGTAACATGAAAGTAAAGTAACGAGTAGTATAACGAATTACTTTTTCCTGTGAGTAATTAAGTAACATACTTCATTACTTTTCTGCATTACTTTTAAGAAAAGTGTTCTGTATAATAATGAATTTTTTGTGTAATGACTCCAACGCTGACCACAACAAAGAGGGGAAATACCTCAACAAACATGTGACACACAGGATGCAATTAATTTGCATTAATCTAATTTCTTTATTGCTGCTTAGCAACGGTGGTCACTCTCAAAACAGAGCCAATGAGAATTCAATGACAATCCATAAGTAATCGAATCGATGAGTGATGTCCATAATGGAATCGGAATCAACTCGACCTGTTAAGGTCAAAATTGAGCTAAATATGGCAACACAGGATACTAATTTGTGTGACTGCATATTTGCTTATATGTTCGTATATGTCCTATATTTGTTTTTGATTTTCCCGTGTGTGTGTGTGTGTGTGTGTGTGTGTGTGTGTGTTGGTCTGTCAATCTGCACTTGCATTTAAGAAGAGACAAACTTGATATAGGCCCAAATACACTCACACAGTGTTTGTTTTATCATAATTTAGGTTTACATGAGAGCACTAATCTAAAACAGACTTGGCTCACTGGAACGATGGAGGAGGATGACAAGGAGGTGAAGGAAGAAGGGGAGAAGATGGGAAGAGCAGCAGGGGCACATGATAGGGAACAGGAATTATATGTTTAGGGAAAACAACACAGGACTGAGTAACAGGTGAAGATGGTCGAGTGAGATAGCGATTGTGAGGAAAGTAAAAATGGAATGAGACAGATTAGGGTAGCAGAGGGGAAAACAGGGCTGTAGATACTTTCTCTGAGTAGGAGCTTTAAGAAAATAGAAGCTTTTGTTGATTGTTGACCTGCTTTTTTCCCCCCTTCTTACAGCAAGGACTAATGATCTGGCTCTGATTTGAGATGCTTTATTTTTCCTAAAGGATATTTTGAAAACCTGGCAACTGACTTCTGGCCTTTTCTCTCTCTCTCTCTTTCTCCCTCTGTGTGTGTGTGTGTGTGTGTGAGATTGGGTGGGTTTTTGTAGTAAAAGCACAATGGAGTTGTATACACCCGGCACTTCATTACTGACAAAAGACAAACCACTAAACAAATATAATTCCCTCCCATAATTACATTCATGTGTATAAGCTGATAAAAAGGACAGATTCTTTCCTCAGCACTGTTCACTGCTGCGTTTTTTATTTATTTATTTTTTTTAGTGAAACTCCAGACTTCTTTTTTTTTTTTTTTTTTTTTTTCAAACCTTTTTTTTTTTTTTTATTATTATGCACCTCTAAAGAGTGTTGATGTTTTAGTCTTTTAGATATAGTATCAATGTCCAATTAGCACTGAGTGAAATGTTTGACAAAGAAGGTGCAGCTCATTTATGGTGGTGATTAAGTAGACGTCACAGGCTATAATTTGAAAGCATTTTCCACCAGAATTTTCTCACAATCGGTATATGCACGCCTGTTGATGGCGACTGTGTTTTGGCTGGAAGAAGTTTAACAGGTTCACTATGCAATAAGATTTCCATTCAGGCTTAACTCTCTATCGCTCTGGCCCTACAGTTCTCATTAGCTTTGCCCACTTTATTCACTGCAGCACACATGCATATGCCTAAAAGGCTCGGGGACTTTGAAGCAATAGTGCAGAAGTAATACTCTGAATACCCTAAACGCACTTGATGTTCAGTCTCTCGCACATCTGTGATTGTGTACAGAGCTGTTATCAGTGAATTATTTTATGACCTTGGGAATCAGGCGGAATCGCAGATGCTGCTAGTTTCGATGATGACATCCTCGCAATCAGCAGCAGTGTCTCACTGTGAATAAGCGCTTCTCTTAGTTTGGACCCAAATGTCGCTGCTAGAACAATATTAGTTTGGTAATTAAAATGTGTGATAATTATGAACCGCAGTCGCTGATTTCCTGATGGATTTCAACAAGTTTTAACATGAATGTCCCAGCCATTCAGCTGTGTGAAATGGGGTTTTTTTGCACCGATATAACCAATTTAGTATTTTGTTCAAGATGTAAACCTAATTATAGTTTTTCTGCACTCACTTTCAGCTAGAAATTAAAATTGTTTATTCAGCATAATTATAACTATGCTACGATAGAAAAGGCTTTCCTGTAAGCAGGGGAGTGTGACATAATGCACACACAGCTTTGATAGCTACTGCTGAATAATGACGATGAGTAATCACTTATAAGCATCCAATAACTTTGGATGAAAACAAATGTTTAATGTTGTTTAATTCAAACCTTGGGATTTTTCTAATTGCATTAATTTGTTTCTGAGGATGCAAGGGGAGTTTTAAAGCAGGATTTTAATTCCCCAGTGAGGGAACATTTATTCCAAATGTATAATAGTCTGCTATCATGTGCCAAATTTGCAAGGCACGGTTACAAGTACACACACAAGCCAGACACATGCTAATAAGGCTATTGTGGTTTAATTTGTAATCTCCAAAGGACAGAATTGAGCACTTCTACCCAAATTGTCACACTGGTTTTGGCTTAACAATGTCATGAAAAAGGATAATGAACATTTTTTTGTGTGTGTATGTGTGTTTTGCATAACATCTGATTTCCCTTTACTGTCTTAAAAAGAAATGTTACTTCTATCTGTTGTAGCTGCTATCCATGCTTAAGATGTGGACAGAGCTGTTAAGTAGAATAAGAGTGGATTTGTACTCTTTGAATACATGACAGGTGCAGTGGAAGTTCCTTACTAATCATAATTTTTAATTAAAATTGGACTTTTGTAATTTTTTTTTTTTTCCATTCTTCTAAAACACATGCGGCCAATTACTCAACTATACTTTTAATTAATGTTCATGTTAGCCTGGAAATTGCTCATAAACATCACATTTAGGAAGTGAAAATCAATTAAGCTTTTTATTTAGGCAGCTGGCTCTGTATTACAGTAAATGCTTATTCATTGAGGCAGTTTTGTTTGCAATATTGTTTGCTTTGTCATCTAAAAATGGCACTGGTGAATAACATATTAGTTCTTATGGAAGAGTGCCAAGCACGTAATTAAATCAGGGCTCTGCTGTATAATAGTGGAGTCTTGAAATATTTCATATTTAAATTTTGGGGGTTTACTGTACTGTTATAAGTCAGTGACACATAATTTGTGAAACTTAAAGCGTCTTCTGCCTTTCCTTCACAGGAATGACCTGCCAAGCGAGGACATCGTACACCGAGGACGAGGTTCTGTGGGGACATCGCTTTTTCCCAGTCATATCTTTGGAAGAAGGTTTCTTTAAAGTGGACTACTCTCAGTTTCATGCCACATTCGAGGTGCCCACCCCTCCTTACAGTGTGAAGGAACAGGAGGAAGCCCTGCTTCTCTCCTCGCCCCTCATGGCTCCATCCCTGTGCAACAGCGGGGAGAAGAACAGCTCTCTGGACTGCTTGGAGACCCTGGAGGACAATGACAGCACCACCAAGCTGCCTACCAAGCTCCAGAAGATCACAGGGCGGGACGGCCTGCCTAAGAAGCTACTAAGAATGAGCTCCACCACCTCAGAGATGACTTACAGCTTTGGCGACCTGCCCATGAAGTTGCAGCGAATCAGCTCTGTTCCTGGCGTTTCTGACGACAAGCAGGGTGGGAAGGCTTCCAAGATCAGCACAGAGCCCATCAGTAAGTCAGTGGCGGACCTACCTCCAAAGTTGCAGCGACTGGCTGGAGGAGGGGCGGGCAGGATGGACGGACACCTGCCGCCTAAACTTAGAAAGATGAATTCAGATCGCTTTACATAAAGCAGGAAACATATTTTAACTTATACCATCCACTTTTATTTCCCTAACTGAAGTCCTTGTACTATTCCTAATTTATTAATGGACAATATTCTTATATTAAAAGAAATGTAGAATATGTGCACAAAAACCTTATATAAAGTACGGGGATGGAATTGAGCACATTTGTCTCTGGATGTAAGTGTACATGCTCTGATGAAAGACCTCTGATTTTTTTGTTTTGTTTATTTTTTTTAAGGATGATGTACAATTAGCACAATCTGGCATGTAAGAAACAGCGCATGTAGAACAGAATCTAAATAATTTCTGGCATGACATTTATTGATATATTATTTTACAAAAAGAATTTCATTAGTGAATTTGCAGACGGTGGAACAATTGCACAAAGCCATATGATTTACAACATGGAAAACCTACATTACATGGTTCTAATTTGTGGTGACGACAGGCACATACATTTGTTTTGAGTTGATTGCTTTTGTTGTTTAATGTAAAATCGTGGCAATGTTATGTTAATTGCATGCTTCTCTTATTGACTTAGCTATACAAAGGTAATAGACAAAGATGTTTAGCCTTAACTATATTACCTTGTTTCCATTTTCATGTTTGTTCACAGCCGTATTTTTGGTATTTCATATGTAGACTATTTTACCATGTGCGATTTTATGAATTTATTAGATGATCAAATACAAAATATGTTGCTAAATGATGCATTTTACATTTACGTAGGAGTGCATTATCAGCCTCATATGACCTATCGGAACTGGGCACAATGCTATACGAGTTTCACTTATTAAAGTAACACTTAAGTTGAAAGAGTGAATATTTGTTCCTGATAAGCACAAAACAATCATTATATTATACCCTGTGATATTAAAACCTATTTATGGGCATTCTGTTTTAAATTGACTGCTTAGGGCAGTAGTCTAGTACTGTGCAATCACTTTTTTCATTATATAAGAGAATGCAATCTGTAGTAGGCCTGTGTGGTCATACAAGACCCTCCTTTAGAATTTCAACTTAGGTGTTACTACTTAGATTTACCGGGCCTATAAGAAAATCATAACCTTTGTTTTAGGGGCCCATAATATCTCTCCTCTGTGATGAAAGCAATAATATTATAATGACTATAATCTTTATATAGCCACAGGGTCTACCACAGCCCCATATTCATTCTGTTGACTGAATCCATGCCATGAAATCTGGTTTTCTCTAAATGCATCAAAGACATTGTATGATACCCAATCTCTTCAGGAATAAAGATCTAAAGTAACTGTTGAGCATCTTGCTCCTTTGACTTGATATAATGCATACTTTACTGAGTTGGTGAAAAAATGTCACCGTGCTAAGGGGGGTCAAAATGATGGAAGACCAACACTATTGTTTCTTTACTGTTAATTGCTGACTTGTGTGGCTGCATCTAGTGCAGGGCTCTAGACTAACTTTTTGCCACAGTTGCACTGGTGCCCCTAACTTTTTTTCTTAGGTGCACCAGCACAAAAGTTAGGTGCACCCAAATTTTTCAGCTGCATTGCTTAACACCGCAGCTTTACATGTTCACTTTTTTAAAATTGCTGTCCATACAGACAATATTGATTTTTAAATGATTAACTAACAATCTTGTCAACACAAAGTTCTTTATTTGGAGCACATTTCTACAAGAAAGATAAGTTACCGTATTTTTTGGAACATAAGACGCACCGGATTATAAGGCGCATTAAGCGCCTTATAATCCGATATAATCCAAATCATTCTTCTTGCTTCCTCCACTTCCGTACCATTAATTCATTAATGTTGAATTCTCTTGCAGCTGCTCTATTCCCATGTTCTACTGCGTGACTGATAGAGTTTGAAATCCGCTTCGTAAGCATGTCTCTTAACAGGTGCCATTTTGGGGTCCCTATACACACACACACACACACACACAATATGGTAATATTATGTTGAAGCACGGTACATATTACTCCGCGAGGCTCCTGACTACGGTAGCCGTAATGCTCCAACAATCCATCAAGCGGTGCGGCTTCGTAGCTCACCAAAGTCGTACTAAAACATTTTGACAGATTTTTGAGTGCCGTGTACCACATAAAATCGGTACACGGTAGTCAGTAAGCACAACCAGAATTCATACATAAGGCACACTTTTGAGAAAATGAAATGATTTTAAGTGCGCCTTATAGTCCAAAAAATACGGTACTGAAAAAGTTCTTGTGCTTAAAGTGCTTCACTGAGCTGAAATTTAAGCTTAAAATATCTCAAGATATATAAAATAAAAAGAAAGTCAAAATTGAAGGTGCCTCAAAGGCTTCGAACTGAACATCTCAATATCTGAACATCTTACCTTAGGCATGGGCATCTGAGAGGTTCCGCCCTTGACCATCTCTGATTGGTTTAGACCACAATATAGTCATAATGTGTGTCTGTTGTTGGCCACAGAGAGACTTTCAGAGTTGCTAAGACTTTTTTTTTTTTTGACTCGAACGGCTGGTCGCACCGGTGCGACCTAGGATTTTTTTGGCGGAACACTGGCACATTGGTAGAATGGGCAGGTGTCGCCATGCGCTATTGGATTATTGTGGGAATTCCCTACGTCATTTCCCCTTTCTGTGCATCTGTGCAGAGACATGCGCGTGACACACAAATCGATCGAGCAGCAGCAGCACGGAGTCTGTGCTGCAGTGCTTCAGCGGAGCGTTCAGCTACTCTAAGCAGCACCTTCGTGATTTGTTTAGGCCACGATATGGGCATAATGTTGTCTGCTGTTGGCCACACAGAGACTTTCAGAGTTGCGGAGACTTTTTTTTTTAACCCGAACGGCTGGTCGCACCGGTGCGACCTAGGATTTTTTTTAGTTGCACCAATGAGAAATTAGGTCGCATTTATGACCAAATTGGTCGCACTCTAGAGCCCTGATCTAGTGCCATGTTAGGTACCCAAAGCTGTGTACACTCACTGGCCACTTCATTAGGTACAACTTTTTGACTACAAATGTCTAATCTGCCAATCGCATGGCAGCAAAATGCACCCAAATGTTCGTCAAAATTATCAAAACTACACGC
Organism: Etia nguti; assembly: GCA_015106755.1. Lineage (NCBI taxonomy): Eukaryota > Metazoa > Chordata > Actinopteri > Cichliformes > Cichlidae > Etia > Etia nguti. The sequence goes on along the minus strand of VUQG01000736.1, from coordinate 25,108 downwards.
TGAAATTTTAACTTTGCATCAGAATGAAGAAGAAAGAAGTGACTTTGAACGTTGACGAGACTTTGACGAGACTTTGAATGTAGCATGGTGTTTCTACTTGGATTTTCCCACTCAGCTATCTTTAGGGTTTATAGAGAATGGTCCCATAAAAGAGAAAATACTGAGTGACAGTTTTCCAGGTCAAAATACCTTGTTGATGCGAGAGGTCAAAGGAGAATGGCCAGAATGCTTAAAGCTAATAGGAAAGCAACAGTAACTCAAATAACCACTCACTAAAACCAAGGAATGCAGAAGAGCATTTCTGAATGCACAGTCCAATGAACCTTGAAGCAGACAGGCTGTAGCAGCATAAGACCACACCGAGTCTCACTCCTGTTAGCTAAGAACAGAAAACTGAGGCTATAATTCACACCAAAACTGGACAATAGAAAACTGATGTGATGATTGTCTGTGAAGGTTCTGGGTCATCCAGGTCATGGTAATCTAAGGAGCTTGGAAAGAAAAGCGACTGGACTTCTTTAAGATTCAGCAGCAACACTCAGATGGTAGGGACATAATTTGATGTAAAAACATGAAAGCATGGATCTATCCTTCCTTTTAGCATTGGTTCAGGTGTGATGATGTGGGAATATGTTCTTGCACACTTTGGGCCCCTTAGTACTGAGTGTGCATCATTTTAAACAGACTACTTTAGCATTGCTAACATGTCCATACTTTTATGATCACAATTTACCCATCTTCTGATGGCTGCTCTCAGCAGGATAACACACCATGTCAGAAAGTTCAAGTCAATTCACTGTACTTAAATGGCCGCCACAACCATCAGGTCTCAATCCAATAGAGGGCTTTCGAGATATGCTGGAGCAGGAGATTCACATCAATGGATGTGCTGTAAATGTGTGATGCTACTCTGTCAATATAGAAAAAAAATCTATGAGGAATGCTAAATCCATGCTAAAAAGAAACATTTCTGAGTGCAAAATCCAATTTTGCATGGAAAAGTGTATCTAATAAAGTGTCTGGTGAGTGTTCAGTTTGGCTGGTAATGTAACCTTTTCTTTTTAAATTTTGGAATACTTTGACATTTGGGAAAATATGTTACTTTCTTCCGAGTGTAAGATGAGACTATTGATATGACCCGCACTTCTTTTTCCACTCCAAGATGAAAAAAGGTCCACTTGCCACGGCATGACGAGAAACATTATTGACACATTACTTGTTGTATAAGCTCTCTACATTTCCATTTGTAGTTTAACATGAAGTGTAAAAACTTTCAAGTACTAGTGTAAAATGTAGTATTATGCTTAGGGTTGCAATATCAAAATGCATGCAAATCTTTCTTGAAAAGCAAGGATGCCTCTGTATTCCAGGTAAATTCTACAGCAATTTCATTAACCAGTTGTTTTCTTTGTAAATGTCACAGAGAGACATGTATTGTGTGTTTTTAATCAGCAGATTCAGAGAACGCTGTTAAAAATTACCTACTTGAATGATCACTCCAGATTTCTGTGCAGAATTAATACTGACAATCGCCATAGGAGTTAACTGAGAACCGAGAGGACCTTTTTACAGTGAGTGGCACATTTTTCAGCCCTTTAAAAAACAGATACAATACTAACAGGAGATCACGCATTGTGGTATTTTTGCACATTTGACTTTTTTTGCTGAGGACACATTCGGGGCTGCAAAGGGATGCAATGTATTTCTAAATCGGGCCAAGAATTGAGTCAGATAAAGGATTCCACATCGACAGAGCCAGTGACACTGTGAGAAGTCTTTTCTTCAGCATCTTTCATTGTTTTGATCATACTCTGTGTAATCATTGCTGCTGTTCGTATTTCACAGTACAGCCTTTGTTGCCGTTAAATATGCTATGGGAAATAAGTTTATTTTGAGAGGTACCTTAAAGGACTTGTGGAGATAAAGTCAGTGGTGTTACTGTAGGCATCACAGGAAGTTGGGTTAATGCTGTCCTTATCCTAAAATAACCTCCCCCCCCCCCCAA
>VUQG01000736.1:7108-17862 GCA_015106755.1 Etia nguti | reverse complement strand
TACTAGTTTTGAAGGTTAGCGTTCAAATACTTCTATCTGCACATTGGCAATTAATGACGCATTTTAAACACTTCATAATGAGGGTTTCCCCGTGAAACACTTGTTACCTAGCAACTGCAACCGGAATACATTACATCTGCATGTTCCCACAACTTCACATGTTTTAATGTAAATGTAGATTCATTTTGTACACCGCGTGATTTCTATAGGAAACACGTGCTGACTGACGATTTCTCTCCATTTTGAGCAGCAGGAGTAAAAACCAGGAGAAGACTGAAGGGTGGTTTCACTTGACTGAGCAAAGTCTTTGCCCTGCTGTTGGTCATTCACTTCATCATTGTCTTTTCTTTGCCATTGCAGCGTCTGCTGTGGCTCTGGGATGAATATTTCAGGAGACTACACTGTGTTCCATTTGTTACTTTGGTTGTAAACAGTGTTGGACTCCTCCCCAGGTAGCATGGTGTTTACATGCTGCCAAAAAACTCTGTTCACTTTACACAAACACTTGGCTGTTTGCTAATATGCTATTACCGTACAATTTATGCATCTGCACTGAGTTGGTTCACCTATTTTCTACTCTAAAATGTGTTCGTTTTAAATAAACATGCAGGAATCAAATCCCTGTTAAAGAAATCTAGCCTGCATTGTAAAGAAACCAAACACTTATATATAACAATAAATGTTAGATTTGTGTCTCTTCGGGGTCATTTTAAAGCAGACTCTCCTTTAAAAATACATTATTAATCCATGCCAGATGTTTGAATCTGATGAAAATGCCAGGTATGAGACGTTGAACAGCCATGTGTTTAATGGCTATATGAATTTGTTAGACATAGCCCTGCATGTAATTCATAATGCACTTCACTCCCATGCATTTTTGATGCTATAGAAAAATGGAGCAGGCTTACAGCCTCCACTTTCTTTCACCACGGGAGCCGAACCACCCGTCGGCATTCAGCCTCAGGAAGCTGATTGGACTAAATGTTGCAGAATGAAGAACTATTTTCTCTCCCCCCCTCTGTCTTCCTTTTTGTCAGGGTCATGTAAGCACACAAGAGCTTAATTTTCTTGCCCAATTGTTATTTTGAAGGACCCGTAAGATCAATAGGTGACAAGAGGAAGGACAATAAAGATTAACATGAGCTGAGGAAGGTAAGGCCACTTTTCAAGTGAGGGCCATGAAAAGGAAAACATGCCTTTCAGCTTGACTTCAGTTAAATTAATTAATGACTTATGGAGTGAGTAGAATAGAAAGCTCACAGTAGATACATCTCTTTACATCCCGACATGTGATTGACTGACTTGCCTGTCAATTATAAACTAAATCTCCTGCGGGGGTGGGGGGGTGGGGGGTGGTAATAGCTATAGAAAAACAAATCCTAACTGATTTACTCAAACTTACATTTGACCCTTCTTTCCGTTTCCCTGTATTTCATTTTTAAAGTCATACTGAAAGTAATAACATGGAGAAACAGTCTTAATTAGGGTATAATGGGGAGGACACTACCTGGAGGCAATGAAGCTGAAAGTAGGTGAATTTGATAGCTTTCACAAGATTGCATTTAAAAGTTACACTTAGTTATGGGCTGCTTTTCAGACAGAATAAATCATTTACCGACTGTAAGAAACGATGCAGTCAAAAAATAAAAATAAAAATAAAACAACAACAAAACTTTGCTGTGAAAAATAATCCTATGCTACAGAACTAATGACCACCATGGTTTGGTGGTACTGCCTTACCATTTAAGCTAATCATCACTAAGAAAAAAAAAGACAGAAGTAACCTGTGCAGAGAAAACATGACTGAGCCATTAGGTCTGAACCGTGATTTATGGACAGCAGTGAGCTAAAGCAAATTGTGGATAGCAAAAAGGTCAACAAAAACCAGGACTTCTAGTGAAAGAAGTCATAAATGCATAACAATTTGAAAACACACACCTCTCACTGCAGACAAAAGTCTGTTATTACTTTTTTGAAATGGGTTATAACCTCTGTACTTTGAGGAAATGTACTGCAAAGTGCCCTGCCACCTTTTATTTAAACTGACAGGTAGGTCTGAGGGCAACTGTCCCCTCAAGGACAAACATCCGGCATCTGGACCTGGAAAGCTAAGCTGCTGTAAAAGGAGAATGTCACACACAGCAACAGCTTGTTTACAAAGGTAAACCAAAGATCATCATAGTGAGAGGAGGAATAAAACTAGAGGGAATCGGTTTGAGAATGAGCTTTTTGCTGTTACGATTTTTACACAGTGTTCTTTCATAGTTTTGCGTTTTCAATCTGTTCAAAGCACCTCTTAAAAAATCTGTTAACCCAAGGTTTTTGATATCTAGCCAAAAATAAATAAATAAATCACTCCAATATATAAACTAAAACTTTTCCCACAACAATTTTGAAGTTTTCAAAGCTGTTGAGGCTTTGCTGTGTCATCAGTTGGGGGAATTATTCATTCTGGCTCAGCTCAAAATATGCTTACCATCTGTTCCATTTTATTCCAGTGCCTGGCTCATGGCTCATGTTTAATGTATCTGTGATAATAGCATCATCCATGTACAGCACAATGGCCTGCTCTACATCAGGAAATCAGTGAAAGCAATCAAAAGGGAGACCTTGGCTGCATGAATGCTTTCAAAATGACCTTTTATCTGAATAAACTGCTTCATCGCCGGTGAAACGGACAATGCCCATACATAATCGACCTTCTAAAATATACATTGCTTTGCAAAGTATTAAATACACACAGTTATATATCAGTAATATGACCACGCTACAGCAGTATTAAGATCTATTTAAATCTTTAGCCTGCAAGGTTAAGTTTGACTGACTTTAATAAGCTCATTCCCTTGTGTAATATATGAGGGACATATGGAAGTGGAATATCTAATGGCCCTTCCAGGCACATTTGCTTATACACTTACTGTATAAGACATGCACATACACACATACACCCACACACATGCTGCACTTTAAGTATATGCACGCATACACAATTAAGAATTAAACACAGAAGCAACGGAAATTACATGTGTAGGTTTCCCAAACAGACACTAACATTCCTCTGACCAACTCACCAACTCAGTGATTAGAAAATTAAATCCTTAAGGGATGTGTATATACTCTAAGATAAACCGTGCAAGAGAGGAAAGACAAACACATTTTCAACAAAGTTTGTGGCATTACAGTACATTGAATTTGCCTTGAATTGAACTGAATACAAATGTTTCTGTATGTACAAGAGGTCAAGCAGCACACCACTAAAGATCAGTGCCCTTGAGTCATGTTTTTCTTATGATAATTTCCGTCTCCGCACAACACACAGCAGACTGTTAGTTACACCCAGCATGTCTCAGTCATGCTGTAAGCCTAATACCCATGAATGCTAACTCTTTTTATATTAGAGGCAGTATGGAAGAACACCTTTCATTTTTAAAAAAAAGTTTTCAACATTATGACACCAGGCATTTTTTCTTTGTATTACAAATATTGTAAACAAAAAACAGATCCTCACAGGCATTATCTGCCTGCGTTTTGTTTGTTTGCATACAGCTAATTAGTTCAGTTATGTTTTTGTTTCCTTGGACTATCACTGTCATGTTCTGTTTTAAATGTGCTCACGCCTTCTGAAATCCTTCACCTGCTGCCCTTCCTGTGTGATCTCTTGCCCCACCCTAATGTGCTGCACCTGTGTCCAACTGTCTTCTCGTTCCCACTCTATACAAGTTTCATGTGTTCCCTTTGTCCTCTGCCAGATACACTTTTTTTTTCACAGCAGACATTTTGACACAAATTAGTAGGTAAACACAGGTGTTACTAATTACATTAATCAAGGCACTGCCCCTAAATAGACACCTAATCTTCATCATTGTCATTAGTAACACCTGTTTCTTTTTTTCATGCGACAGTAGCTGCTTTAAAAAATACCTTTCATCTTCATCCGTATGTCAGAGATTACATCTCAGTGTTTGTCACACCTCCACGTGTTGCTCTTGCTTCTTCTTTTGTTTGCCATACCTAACTGTCTACCTGAGTAAAAAAAAATGTTTTTAATATTTGAGTAAAGACTGAGGTTTTTAACTCTGTTACAAATTTACGTCCTCTGCTTCCACTTTTATTTGAATGATCTGCTCAAAGTGTTGCATAAATGTCTGATACACCACTGTCTAGAGAGCTACAGTACTTTGTATATTTGCAAATATTTGGCTCTGGACACATAAAATCTTCTGTGTTGCCAATTCCTCCACAGGAGGAATTTCAAATGCACTCTGTGATGTGCCAAGCCAATCTTTCAATTTATCGTCTAATGGCAGCCACTCTCATCAAAACATATTTGAATATGTGTATCTTCATTTGTGATCTTCTGCCGAAAAATGTTGGCTCTAGGCAACTAGCCTGTGGGGGCCACATCAAATGACTTTGGCTTTGAGGAAGATGAGAGAGTAGCATCATCTTAATCTTTTGCTCCCAGAAAGGGCTTTCACTACTACCTTTAATCACCTCACTGAGAATTCTCACTGCTGGCTCATGCTTCCTCATTCCATTTTATCCTTGCCCAAAGAGAACCACCTAGCCTTGAAAGTAACCACAGTGGACAGCTGAGGTGGCTCATTAACACCAGACATGTCCAAGTCTAAGAAATGTGCTTCCTAATGCCTTAATTAAGACATAGTGTGGGGTTGCAGGTATTGTGCTGCAATATTTCGACCTGAAATTGTTTATATGAAAGAAACCGAACCCACTCTCAAAACATATATCTTACTTTTACAACTGTCTGAATATTCTCTGCAATATTTAGTTGCTGTGCTATGAAAATACAATAAAACTTTACTTAAGGAAAAGAACGTATGAATCTTACCGTGAGCTTATCCTAGTGGGGTAACATCAGTGTCAGCTTTCCTCCCTGCTGTCGCTGAAAATAAAGAATGATTATAAGATAAAATAAAGCACTTCCTATGTGGCTAACATATTTATAGTTGCGGTTTGAAGGTTACATACAATAATCGTGGGCCTAAATGTCATGTCAATTTTTGGCTTTGAATGATTTATTTGAACTGTATAACTTAAAAAAAGAAGAACTGGGTGCACAAGTTTGAATTTATTTGGGTTTTTTATGTTTAGAGGAGTAATGGTGAGCCTTTCAAACCTAAGAACACTGTACCCACTGTCAAGCATGGTGGTGGTAGCGTCATGCTGTGGCGCTGCTTTGCTGCGAGTGGGGATGGTACATTGCACAAAGCTGATGGAGTAATGAAGGACCACTACTTACAATTTCCTCAACTTCAACTTTTGGAATGGATAAAGCAAGCTAACATTAAGCTTATGGAAATGTCTTTCTCAAATAACCTACTTCAACGCTATAGGAACTTTGTGGACTGAAACATCTGGGTCCACGCCAGGAAACCAACCAATCTGAATCAATTCTGCCAAGAGGAGTGGTCAAATATCGAGCCAGAATTATGCCAGAAGCTTGTTGATGGCTACCAATTTAAACTTGTGCACGCAGATTTTGTTTTTTTAAAGTCATTCAAGATGTATGCTGTACACTCATCCCACCCTGGAAAATGAACAGGGCAAAGAAATCATGAAAAGCCCAAAACCATGACATTCATGCCCATAATAAGTGTATGAAATCTTCTGACCAAAACTTTATATTACAAAGGACATGCCATAAAATGCCTTATTTACATAAATCCAGAAAGTAATGTGCTTTGTTTTACCTGTGTTAGAATACGTAAGGCTATGTTCTCTAATAAACAGATTTTAACCCAAGTTTTGCAATTCTGGCTTTGCTTATATTAAAAGAAATTTGCCTGTGTTATTTCTGTAGAGCTTCTGGCAGTGGGCACTAGGAGCAAGGAGTCACAAGAGAGCTTCAAGAGACTGTCAGTCTGCTGTGAAGTCAGCCAGATGGGAGACATCTTCACCGCAGGGAAAAGCAGTGAACAGAAACAGGTGAAGAGAGAAAGAAAGAATATAAAAGCAACTGAAGCAGAATTAGAGGAACGCTGTGTGTGCGCGACACAAGGATGTCGGCAGCCAGGAAATCGCGGAAGTTCAGAGAAAGACATGAATAAAACAAAACAATGTGAAGGGGTGGACGAGCAGAGAAGTGAAAAGGAAGTAGGGAAAACATGTTGCGCCCCTCAAAGGGTTCTTCCTGAGGCTGTGGATGCTAATATTCATATGTGTCCCGTTAATAAGACACAATAACAGCTGATTTGTCAAAACCCTGAATAAGCTGGCTGTGCATGAAGGGATGCGTCATAACAGTGGTAAGATACAAACGCATCACCCAGGATAAAGGTAAGAAGATAGAAGTGAGGGGGATGGAAAATAAAAATATAAAACAAAAGGGCATACGCACTTTAATTCCATGCCAAAACCAAAGCTTTGAGGTCTACGTATCAACCCACACGCAGACACATTCTCTGTGCGGTGATTTAGAGCAACTCAGTCACAATTTTACAAGGCAGCAAGACTCATGATCTCCTGTCCCGGAGAATATAAGCTGTCCATCAGCGAGAACTCAGGCAGCAACAATACATGTGATACCAGGATTCATCACCTGCACACAGATAACCTTTCTCAATTGCTGCTGCCCTCAGCTCCTAGCTGTCAAATGCACTCCTTTTTGCACTGATTTTGTGGAGTATCGCAATTACTTGTTAGTTAAATTGTGCAGCATAAACTGAGGCCATTGCATGGTTAAGTTGTGTAACACCACAACATTTACATTCTGGGAGCTTCATCTTGACTGTGAGGTCTTGCAGTGAAATTAGCCTCAGTTATTAAAACTGTCTATCAGGCATGTGGTACAGCTAATAAAATTGCCCAGGTCAAAGCTGTTCTTCAGCAGAACAGCGTTATCATTAATGGCAATTCATTATGAGCAATCAGCATTTCCCCCCTCACTGTATGAGCTGAAGTCCTTGGATTCCTGCATCACGTTAATTCGCTTGCACGCATGGAAAAGCCCTGCTGTAAACGGCAATTTATCCTACGAATCAGCACCGTTTGCTGTACACACTCTGTGTGGACAGCGGCAAGAAAATCACACTTTCAAATGCTTCGTACAGTAAATCTTTTAACAAAGCTTACATGGAAATGGCAAAGCAGATTATTAAAGGCGCCCATGAGATGGGGAAGTACTGTACAGTACATTCAAGAGGCGTTGCTAGGAAACGCTACTGCTGGGTGAGTCAATGAGCAATCCACAGGCTCTAAGAGGAGCTACAATAGAACAGACAGCCTAGCAGCCACACAATAATCTCAGTCCACATGGTCATTGCAATTATGCTAATTAAAATCATCCTCACAGCCACTCCAGTGAAGAATGCTGTGTTTTTCAGTCCACACCACCTTTTTAAATAATAAGATGAGGAACTAGGACAGGTAAAGCCAGAGTCACATGAAGGTTTAGTCATATTACAGGTGAGTTAAACACCTGCAAACATACAGAGGGAGAGCAAAGAGAAAGAGAGACGCTGTCAAACTTTGAGAGAACATGTGAGGATAATTACCGAACATGCGGTGAAGGTCAGAGTATTGTTGCGTTTTGTGAAATGCTGACTTTAATTCTCACTTCTGTCTCTTTACCTTTATGAAACTTGCCTCCCCTTTTGTTGGTAACACAGTGTTTGTATTAAACACGATGCCTCCATAATTGCTATGTATACTCAAAAAGGGAAAATGCCATATCAAACGTGTGCATACACACACAAACTAATGCGCAGGGAAAAACACACATACACACACAAGCAGCAAGGAGAGCAGATAATGAGTCACCTATAATGACACACTGCTCTCCTGTCAGACGAGCTCTGTCAGGTGTAGAAGATTTTCCGTATTGATATGGAGCTCAGGCCACCTTGCTCTGCAGGGGTTGTGAAAAAGTGCTTCTCTCTTTCGTCCATAACACCTCATGCTGCTCGTACTGTACACCGGGGACTGGTTTTAAATTCATATAGAAACAATTCAAACTACAGAAGCAAATAAATCTCGTATTCTCAGATCCTGCCTTTTAACATCAGCACAAACAGCAGTTTATACGGCTGCTATTAACAACCTAAATATGCGTGTGTCATTTTGGATACATCATATACAGGCGTGCTCAGGCGGTATTCAATAGGGCTTTGGATCAAAAACTTTACTTATTACATTAAGCACCATCTCTCTTTCAGTGTAGGTCAATAGTTAAAAAGTAAAGAAATCAACTGAGCCAAAAGGGGGAAAAAAGGAATTTCTCTGTGATGATGTTTCCACTTGTGTGTCTATACTTATAATATTGCTTTATACTCCATATATCTTTTAAGTCGTTTACAGTGTGGCAGTCTTTATACTTTACCTACACAGAATTAAGACACTGTGTGCTTACCAGTGATACCCTTCATAAAAGTGGGAAAATCTATAGCATATATACATACACATATAGAGAATGCACGGTAATCCTTCAGTGCACTAAGAACACATTAAGGCAAAGCGGCTGCAGGATGTAAGCCTGTTAGTTCCATGGATCTTCATTTAAGATGACAACATTGGGTTTGTGCAGGTACATGAAGCAAACAAATCAGCCTTTACAGAGTCAGGAAGTGTCACAAGAAAAGAGACAAGTCAAATTATTTACATCCACAAAAGGATTCAGCTATCTCTTGCATGGTTTGGCCGTGCAATTGAGCATAAATATTGTTATACAGTTATACTTATATTCATGTTAGTGTTCTAAATAACCTTAAGCTAATTTGTTGCATTATTTGTCATGTAGTTACTGATTCTTTTATCTGTTGACAATATTTATTCAGCTGTCAGGTTGTTATATAAGCCAACATCAATTCCTGCTCAAATATAGTATTAATGATTATAGAAAAAAGTGGTCACACATCAAAAGCTTGTCATGAAACATGTTTTAAATTAAAATAGAAACCATATTCAGCCTAACGTTATCAATTTTGCAGAGTGCTCTAATCATTATTGATGACTGAAAATGTGAATATGACTGTGGGTTGAAAATCACCACATTAAAAGGAGAATGGCGCCATCTAATGCACTTAAAGAAAATGTCAAAAATATTTAAGAGTTTAAACTAAAACACATTGATACTTACTATTCTTTGAAACTTCTTCTTTGAATCAGTAGTATTTATCTACGATCTCTATCTTAGGTCTTTTGGGCTTGAAGCTTTTTCAGTCAAAGACCTCAGCTGGTGACCTCAGCAGGAGTCTCCCTTGAGCCCTACAGAAGAGTCTCCTTGAATCTCCCTGTCTATTTCCACTTTCACGTCAAAGTTGAAGCCGTCTTGCGTAGTCTACTTAATGCAGTGTGTGTTGGCTTCAAATCACGTCGCTGTTAATCATTTGCCTCTCCATCATTCCAGACAGGTAGTACAGTAGTATGACTTGACAGCACTCTCCTGTGAGTGTGACAAGGTTGCCAAGTTCTTTCCTCAGTTGTTGTCATTCACTTCCTTTCTTTATGTTATTAGCTGAGTTTGGATATTATGTAGCCGTAGCAGCTTTTCTGTTTCTACCAAATCCCATTTCCCCCAACCCTTTTTAAAATTGACAAACTGTAATCTGGGACATTTTTGTAGGAGATGCAACAGAGAGAAAAGTGATAACATTAAGAAATATTGATTTCATGTGTGCAGATCAGCAGTGCTACTGGGACTATTTAAAACTTTCTGTACTGAACCCTTCCACTTTGTTCGACATTCAGGAAAAATATTAATCTGACAACTCAGAACACCAACCCAGCACAGACCAACCTGTAGTTTCTCCTGTAGTTTTTTCTAAACCAATATGTGGTACTTGTCTGTCACCATCTAGGCCATTATTCTCTTATATTTGGTTTTATTTTGGACTTATATTTATGTGGCCACACACTACTTTTCCTGCCTCAGAGGTTATTTTTTTATTGTCTGATACAATACTTTACTCTCAGGCAAGGTAGATGAGCTGGTGGTGTTGCTGTCATTTTTTCAAATCATCTAATTTGTGGTGAAATATCATGTTGTGAAGCACGTGGTTTTAAATACTGTTGCATGATTAGTAAAACTTCTAGTTATGTTGACAACACCCCTCCAGCTGTCCTTAAAATGTCTGGATACCATCTCTTATGGCAAGTTTTTTCTGATTACTTGTTGACAGTCTTGTAACCATGAAGATATCCAGTTCTCTTACTGCATCCATCCATCTATTTTCTGCAGTTTATCCTTTTCAGGATTTCAGTTGAAGCCTAATCCCAGCAAGATGCGAGGCAAACTGTCATAGTACTGAGTCTATGGCCCAGTGTTATATATTCCTTATGTTCTCATGTGGCCTTTAGTTTCAGTTTAGTTCCTAGTTCTTAGGTTCTTATTCATTTTAGTCTGTTCTCTTTTGTGCCTCCCTGTGTAGTCTGTCATGTCTAACATGTATGCTAAGTTCTGTCTCCATGTTTACTCATTAGTCGATGTCTCTGTTCCTCTGTTCCCTGTATTCAGTCAGTCTGTGTCCTAGTGTGTCTCATGTTTCCTGATTTATTTTCATAGTCTCCTGTCCTGTGTGCATTATGTTCAGTTTTGTTTCCCTGGCTTGTTAGTCTGATTAGTTACAGCTGTGTTTCCCTCCTGTTTCCCATCCCCTCATTAACCTCTGTGTATTTAGTGCTCTGTCTTCCTCTGCTTGTTGTCTCATGTTGCTGGTGCACCTTGGTTCCCTTGCTAGTCTTAGTTAGTGCCTAGTTTCCAGTCTCTAGTTTTTTTTTTTTTTTTTCCTTCCTTG